>VXBO01014427.1:794753-818612 GCA_013400135.1 Rhinoptilus africanus | reverse complement strand
AGAATGGCCTCAGAAGTATATGCAACTTATTACAGATCTGTTATAAATTGCATTTCTTGGACTAAACTGATTTGTACCAATGAGGATTTGAATATTTTCAAAGTCCAAAAAGGCATGTGCTTCTTAGTAGTCTTTCCTTACTGTAGAGAAAAATAAAGATCACACCAAGTACTTAATCGCTATTTGAAATTGCAAGTTTTGTAATAAAGATTGTGCTGCCAATACCACGGCATCACTTTGGCATGAGTGATTTCAAAAGAAGGTATCACTAAATGCTTACGTTGTGTGTAGTATTTTTTTCCTGTTTGGGTTTTTCATCTAATCAACGTAGAGGTTTAGTGCTCTTTTACTGGAGAGTCACAGAGGCTGAATGCCAGCTGCATCTCTTGCTTGTGGAAGAGGCAGTTCAAAAAGAATATTCTCTTAATAATCTGTTGGATGAGCTGTATATGGTCAAGCCGTATCTGGGTGAAGAGTTTAATGCAGAAAAATTTGACAGGCCAGGGCCCTTGGAACAAGGCATGTGGCCGGACTAATAAAAATGTCTCACAGTTACTGCTAGAGGGCTTGATCCCCTTCCCTTGAAGCAAGCGACACAAGTCACATTGGCCCTGCAAAGGCAGGATAAAGTCCTTTAGCTTCTGGAGACCCTCAGCAGGAGGGGACACCTGTCTGAGCCATTGAAAAAGGCATCAAAAGTAATCCTGAACTCCCATTAACCCCATGCTGCTCCAATACAGTATAGTCGCCTTTACATCCTATGGGGCAGTGACCATTCAGCTCTTCTCTGTAGGAGCCTCAGGCTCCTTCTTACCACCACTCCATGGTTTATTTTAACATTAGGACAACATAAAAGAGAAAAGGGGGTTTGTGAAAAGTCACACAAACCATGTGTGTGTTTAGTGTACCTGAAGGCTCGTTACTTCCTTGTGGTAATCCTGCCAGGCCTCCTTCTTCAATCACTTCTGTGTCGGTCTGGCAGTCAGCTTCCTGCAGATATTCTACCCCAAACCGCTGCTCCATAAGAGACTTCTGTTTTACACCTGCCATCCTTCTTTTAATTGCATGATTTCGCACCTTGTTCTAGGCCTGGCCCTCCTCCAAGCTGTTCCCAAGCGTCCACTAAAAAGTGGTTGGTCTTGAAGCATTTTTCTTCTTTTCCACTTCTCATGCTATGCCTACTCCCTTATTATTTCAAACCAGGGTATTAAGAGAGGGAAAGCCCTGGTAACCAGTCCAGTGCTTCAAAGCTATTAACAGGGCAGCTCTGCTCTCACCCTAAAATAGGCTTCTGCTTGTTCAAGTGCATTTCAAACAGCATGGATGCTAAAATTTAAGGAACTCGGTAGCCAATGCAACACCTATTCACAGCAACTTTGTGTTTCTTGAATTGCTTCTACCTGTTGCAACATTCAAACATTCCCACAAGTTATTTAGCTCCCAAACTTTCTAGCTGTCTAAATAAGCATCTTAGCCACTTTACCCAACTCTAGTGTCCAGATCACCCAGATAGATACAGCTGAGCTGACAAGGAATTTAGTGCCAGTCTGAACACATTTAAGCTAATAATTTTCAGTATTAAAGTCTGTTATTAATGCTGCCTAAAAAAATACCAGGTAGCAGAGAGATTCTGTTTTTTTCTGTGTAAGCAGTCTCCTGTCGGAAAGCTCAGTGAGACAGGGATTGGTAGAAGGAGGAATGGGGCTGGAAAGCCTGGGTGTCTGGGAGCGGAGAAGGGCTCTGTGCTGGAAGGCTGCTCTGGATCCTGGGTTCAGAGGAAGGCAAAGTGAGGGGATGAGAGGAGGGGAACTGCGGAGACCGCCTGGGCAATGGGGCAAGGCAGCATTGGAAAATAAATGAGAGCTCCCGGCAGATGCCGATTCCTCAGCCAGCTATTCTTGGCAATGAATAAAAAGGTTAAAGAAAGGAAGAGTTATATTTATTTATATATGTGTGTGTGTATGTATATGTATGTACGTATTTTATTTTTAAAAGGTTGCTTTTATTTCCAGGTTTTCAGTTATTTCAAAGGTTGCCTGTATTGGAGGTGTCATAATAACTCAAAGCTTCGCAGAGACAAATCTATTATTGCTTATATCAGAGGAATGCCCAGAGGCCTCTTGTGGGGACAAAGCCCCATTGTGTCAGATGTTATGGAAACATCATGTATATCTTCGATTCATAGTGGATTTTGAATCACCTTTAATAGCTTAATATTTTTTCCCCCATCAGTTAATTTCAGTTTTCAAGCCCTGAAAGGGGCTTTTTACACAACATTTGTCGGTTCTGGCAAAAATTTCTGCAGATTGCTACAGCCACCTCTGCATACCATTTCTGTACACCACCATTGACAAATGCCAACAGCGGGCAATAAAACTAGATATAAGTGATTCTGAGAATATATCGCAGTGCATATTCAAGCATTAACTGAAAAAAGAGTCGAAAACCCAGACTTTCTTCTTTTTTTGCTAAGTAATCTTAGAATTGACTGGCCAAGTATTTAGGCATTCTGTGACCAAAAATGAGGGAGAAATTAAGATAATGAAAACACTGGAGGATCATTTGGAAAAATTCAGTGTAACATTTTCAGTAAGGTATTATCAGGTTCAGTTTTTTCACAAGAACTGTAAGATCTGTCCTAGTGCCTGATTAACTGCTTTTTTGGATAAGATAATATAACAGATTATGTTGACTCTCCAGTGTAAAGTTGCCCTATTGAGCAAACAAATAGTGGGACAGTTGCTTGCACCATTTAGCAGCACACTCTGCGAATAACCTCTGAAAGCCACTGAGACTATTCATCTATTTGAAACAAGTGTTTCTGTAAAGTTCTGGCATTGCCCAGGAATGGTAATTTTATTCACTATCTGAAAGCAGCAACTTTGAATTTGTTCAGTGTAATAAAATAGCATCCGCTATGCACAAATGTTGGAAGACATTTGGACTATGGCTGCATAAAACAATGGTTTGTGTTATTTAGACTGGTGTTAGCTAGGATTCCAGCGCTTTTGTTAATGGCAGTTACATCATCAAGGTATATCCAAAGCTATCATCAACTAGCCAGGCAGCTTTCACGGCAAGTTTTTCACATATTATCCTTCTGCACTCCATTTCTGAAATCTTACCTCCCTTGTCCATAGCCAAAAGCTACTAACTTGGAACAAAGTTCAATCAAGACACAAACATAATGAAGAAGGAGAAATCACAAAAGATGGAGTTAATGGCTGCAGCTACCGCTGTGGATCCTTTTGCCACAGGCTCTGAAAGTCTGGAAAATTAATCAAAGTTCAATCAAGGATGTATGATATTGCGGCTGCTGCAGCAGCAGTGTCTGGAGTCACCTGGGAGCTGTCCATTCAAACCAGCTCACCGCGAACCGTCCTGGTATCGACGTGCTGTCCCGGTTGAAGGGGGTAGTCAGATGCTACTCCAGGACATTGCTATACCTGCTGCTTTCACTCCTGGGTAAACTTCCAAAGTTCAGCATGTATTTTAGACATAAAAAGAACCAGCGCGTGTCTGGAGTAAGTTAGTAAAAGAGGCATTTTTAAAGGAATCTGCTAAGTGGAATATGGGTGACCCTTTCAAGGAAGATTTTGTGGAATCTCGCTGTAAAATAGAAACTGAGATTTCTTCCTCCAAATCAATAAGAAGGGGATATAGACGGGAAAAGATAACTGAGAATAAAAGTTTTGGCTAAAGCATAAAGTTGTAGGGAAAGTCTTCAGCAGAGTGGAAGAACTAGTAAATACGCCTTCATGACAAACACTGGTTGTCCCTGTAGTAACAGTATTTTAGGCATGGTCGTTACACTCAACCATTTGTTCAGAAATTTGTGGCTTATGAGCTTGGAAAAAAATCTTCCGCAGATAAACTGTAGTAATTTTTTTGCAATAAATCTTCATCCAAAAATTAATTTAAAAATACAGAATGTTTACTTTGTATTTCATTGCCTAGAAAAATAAGTGTCCTATAACCTGTGTGATGTTTATGATTAAAACTTGACAACACTTGTAGGCAGGGAAAATTCATCTTTCATTTTATCAGTCTGCCACTGAGCCATGTCCTAGTCATCTCTCTAATACTCTTAACACTCCCATGAAACAAAGCAAAATTGCCACCACTGGTATTACTGCTGTTGTTGGTTATTATATGCCATAGTTTAAATGGTTGAAAACCACTACCTGGTATTAAAGAACGAGAAGGACGGGGGAAAAAAAAAACAAAACCCAAGGAAAAAAAAAACACAAACCCAAACCCACAACCAAAAGGAAGAAAAATGCTGGAGGCTGTGAAAATAAATACAAAACTCTCTAGTGTAGGTGAAGTGTCTCCTGTATGGTAGGACTTGATCGTCTTTGGAAAAAAACCCAACAGCATTACTGTTTTAGGTATCATACTGCCGACTCTCCTTTTCTTTAACCCTGTGAATATGAGTGGCTACCAGTTTTATGGCAGGCATTTTATTCTCACTTGGACACACCTCTGGCCCGATGTCACACCCTTTGGCCCGAGGGCACAAACGTGGTTCCTGACTATTCCTCTTATGACAACACGAAGTCTCTGGAATTCTGTCTTGGCCCTTTCAATCAGATAGCGTAAACACGTCTGTCTCCTCATTGTATTTCTGCTTGGTTCATCAGTATATCTTCACTGAAATTACTGGTGTTCTTTTGATAAACCATTAGTGTTAGGAAGGGGGTTGAATTTTTTTGTTAATTACTAAATCTCAGTGACAGAGAGAATTTGCCTGTTGAAACTTGTGTTGTAATTTGAGGATTAAATGCTGCACCTCTGAGAAACATCAGTATCAAAAATTATTTGCTCTGAGAGACTTAACGTTGTTAGGAGCTGCAGTTTGATGACGTAGATTCCTTAATAATAGAGTTAGCAGTTAAACGTTTTAAACTCCTCACCAGACTTGCGAGTTGAGAGGGCAGTCAGGAGAGTTGTGTGGTAAAGGAAATGCGTAGCCAGTACAACTCCCGCCTTAATACCTGACAGCAGAAAACTTCAACTCCTATTATTGTTTGGTTATTAGATAATATTTGAAAATTGCATTTCCCTTCATAACCCTTTTCTCATCTAGTCCAAAGGTTTGCAGGTTCATATGCTCTGCTAGCAAAGAAAAATCGGCAAAGCTGCCAAGAATACTTGGGTATTTCATCCTTGCTGCAGCATTCCCAACTCGCTCATTGGAGGGATACATCTAGTTGGGTAGGGATCGCATACGTATGGCATTGATATATGACAAACCAATGCAGTCTTTTGCCATCCATTTAGATGGAAGCTGTATATTTCATTGCAGTTTAAAAAAAATGTAGAAAGGTAGAGAAGAGAACCAATGGGTAAACCAGTTGTCTTTCTCACAGCACAGGGCAGGTGGAGGAATGCCCTTTAGTATTTGCCTAGAACTGTTCTCATTTAGGCAAGTCACCTAAGTATTTGGATATTTTGGACACTTTGTGTAGCAATGTGTTGCCATTCGTATTTTTCTAACAAATTTTCCAATCTTGATATTCACTAAATATATACAAAATGTTTCAATTTCTCTGTTTGTAAATAAATATATTGCTAGGGGTTAGACAACTTCAAAGGTGGTGCTTTTTTAGCCTATTTGCAAGCTTTAGTTGCGAATACAGATTTGGATTGTGAGGCCCTCTTCTCCTTGAAGTTTGACTTTTGCGGAGGTTGATCGGCCTTACAAAACATTTTGAAGATGATAATGTCACTATGTAAGTTCTTTATTATTTCTTTTCTTGTACTTTTTGGTTGCACATATTGAAATCACAGTATAGAAAGCTACTAAGGAAGAAGGTGAAAGGTAATGTATTTAATTTAACATTATAAACTGGCAAAAAGACAGAAAACAAACAGTGGGAACAACCAGTGAGTTTGTGAATGGCTAATAGTTTAGCTGGATGCTCCAGGCTCCACATTGGGTCAGGTGGTGTTTATTAAAAAGCTTGAGAGGGTGGAGAGAGTGCAGAAGGAATGCTGCTTGCAAAGAAGATACATGTTTTAGACTAATTAAAGACTTTGAATTTTAAGGCTTTCCAAAAGGATCTAATAAACTTCCCTATACCTAAAGAGCAGATAAAACTGTTAAAAAATGCACGCTGGAGAGAACCAATTTGGAGGGGTTTTTTAAAATGCTGTCATGTCCTGGAATGAAATGTAAGCATTTGACAGAAAAGCCCAGTTATCACAGAACTGGATGAACTCACCAGTATGGCATATATGAACAAGGGATTAACTCTATTGCTTTCATTCGGAGAAAGAAAACGCTGTATTTAGCTGTCATTAAGTATATGCTAAAAGTCGTGTGTCTCTTTTTCTCAGTGCAAAACAGCATTAAAGGGAGGAAACCGAAGTGCTAGAAAGCAAAAGAGTGGAACAGAGTAATATTTAAAGTATGTTAATGCTATCAAAAAGTCAGGTGGGACAGTGTATCCCTTCTGGTGATCCTAAGACACCTCCAAAATGATTTAAGCAAAGAATGAAGAATGAAAATTGGTAAATCAAAATACACAATTATAGAATTCATTAAAAGCAGAGGAAGGCTTTGGTAGGAGGATCATCAACAGGACCACCTCAATTAGGGAAGAGTTTAATAAGATATGACATGAACAAATGTAGTGATCAGCACAAAGAAGTCAAACGAAGTCTTTTGGTTTATTCTGTTTCACATTTTAAAGCAACATGTTTTAAAACCAGTATATTAAAAAGCTTTTCCTGTGCAATGCATAATTAACTATGTTGTATATATATGGCACTATTCATGCTGAGAAATTAGCCTTGAAAAAGGATTTCACTTAAAAAACCAAACTATATTAGATGGCAAACCGTTATAGAATCAAATTTTTCAAAGACAAATACATTTTGGCATAAAGCAGTAGTTAATAAATATTAAAAAGTAACAATATTCAGGCAGATCTTTTCATAATTGTTAATTGCAGGGTTTCTTGTTCCCGCTGCCTGTTTCAGTGGAGAGGCCCTGTTTCACGGGGCTGGATCAATGGCGCGATCTGGTATCGGTGATGTCTTCCTGGGTCTGCCATACGCCCTGCTTTAAATATTAGCATTTTGTAATGGCCAGTGCTCACTCAACTTCACTGCTATTTTGAGCTACGGAAGAAAAGTAACGCAGTGAACAGTTAGATGAAAACTAGTGCTGAAGCAAGGGTGCAAATGCAGATAGTATTAAATAAACATCTTATTTTTGTTGGGGTTTTTTTGTTTAATTGCACTAAAGGGGATGTAAATAGCAAAACAGGGATCAACATTTGAACACTGATTAAACTGTTAGTGGAAAACAGTTTTGGACACTTTTTAGCTCAGTATTATCTGCTTGGGCCACCTTGCAAAATCAGCCTACCTGGAAATACTGAACAAGAGATTTGTGTTTCTCTGTTGCTTAGATGAGAATTGGATTGCCCTACCTGACCTTCCACAGATCTTAAGAAACTTTATCAAGTCCTTTATGGCTTTAGCAGGCCTGTTTGTGGTTTGACTAGTGCCCAAAACCTATGCTGTAGTGCACTAAGTTTAAAACTATTTTCATTTTCATGTGCAATTTGTTAAATTTTAAAAGCCATCGGGCTTGCAAGTTGTTTGAAACCCACAACTGTCTTTATGTCTTGCTGACAGAATGACAGTTCTCCTCATTTTCAAGGCCTGTCTCCTCTTCCTCTCCTACCTCCGTAAAATCTTGTCTCCCTTCAGTCCTGGGCAGCAGCTCCTGCTCCTGTTGGCTGTTCTCCCTGGAAGGTGACCCAGCGCCCATCTGTATGACCACGGGGCTGACTGCTACTTCACCTGTCTTCTGAGAGGGGAAATGTTTAATCCACACATCTCTTCAAGGCAATAAGCGAGCAGAGCATTAAATTAGCGCTAAGATCTTCTCCAGCACTGATTTAAGAGAGTCATAGCGTATTATGTGTTTGGAATTTGGGCCCAGCAGGCAGGACATGGAGGATAACGCTGTTTGGAGCTAACTCCCATAGAACCAGGGTGAAGCAGGCAGCGTGTGGTTGGGGAAGTTACGTGCCTGTTGGCCTAGAGAACGCATCAGCAAAGACCAAACCTACTCCTGACGTTTAATCGGTGCTTGCTTACTTTCTTGGTATTCTTTTTAGAATGATTTTTTTTTCTTCTTTTTTGGAATCAACCATCAAAATTCAGGTCATCAATGAAATTTAAAAGTCAAGAGAAACCTTTTCCTGGGGATTGTACTGCACTTTTGTGCTGTCTCACACTGGCTTAATTGTAGTGATTCCCTAGGATTAGTATCCGTTTTTTTAAAGCATCCTAGATAATAAAATCAGCAGCTTTTTGTTTATAGTCAGTTCCATGTGTTGGAGCCCTTCTCAGAACTGAATACTCTTGTCTTTGGTTAAGTAGTTTCTAGCACTTCACATCCCCTTACGTTCATACTGCTCTGAACACGCAGGCTGAGACACGGAGAAGAAACAGGCTGGGGCAGGTGGGAGGAGAAAGCAGCTTTCCTTGGGCTGCCTTGTTACACCGTGATTGTAGGTATTTATGTTATAACTTACAGGGAGTTCAGACCTGGGAACCCCTTTCCTTTGACCTCAGGACTGTCCCTGAGAAGACAGTAAGATGCCGCGGTTTCCTCAAGGAAATTATAATTGAAATAGATGTGGTAAAAAAAAAAAAAAAAAAAAAAAAAAGGCAAGGAAATAGAAATCAGAACTGAAATAACTTGCCCGAGGGCAAATAGCAACTCAGTGGCAGAGCCCCAGATGAAGCCAAGACCTCTGGCTCAAGCCTGGTGCTCGATGCCTGTTCCTTTCCACTAGAAGCTGTTTTCCCATTAGCCTTTACTGTTGTAAGAGGAGTTGTGGGAACCTTTATTTTGGTCATTCTTCAAGAGACATCTTGATAACTGTTCTGTACAAGCAAGTTTGAACTACGAATCAGCTGAAATTACTGAAAACGCTGTTAATGTGCCAGTATTTCTTTGAAAGTTGACCTGTAGATACGCACTGTGCCTTGCACATGTCACATTATGCTAGGGATCATTGGATTTTACTAAAAGCTGCACAGATAGTAAAACATTGCAAATTTGCTACTCAGTAATAGTGAATAGTTTTAAAAAGAACAAGGCACAAATCTGTTCCCATAAAATATTCATTGAAAAAGCTTGAATAATGAAAATAATGCTTAAAATAAAAGACTGTTAGAAGATAATTAATTAAGAAAAAGTAAATTGGTCTTAAATTGTTTGCTATGGATAGTTAGACCATTTAATAAGAATTATCATCTTCCAGGCAAATGGGAGATAGCTAGTAAATAGGTTTTTCCTGGGAACTGGCTAGAGGGGAGAGTGGTCCTCCACACATCTAAAGTTTTAGTCACTTGTCATTTTGAAGTCAATTCAGAGCTTCTGGCGGTTTATGTAATCTTAAGCCACTCTTCCCACTTTTGTTGCAGAATTCTCGATCAGGTACAGTCCTTTTTAGTTACACTGCTGCCTATTTCATTAAGAAGGAAACACGATACGATTTTAGTAACAAGGTATGCCTTTGGCTTTGAGTTATCATCATGCGAGAGCAGTTAGGTTTTGTCCTCATCACAGAACATATGGGTTTGACAGACTGCAGTTAAGAATCGCCTCAAAGAGCATGATGTTGGCCATGACTTCTCAGGCACTTTTTCCCACAGTTCACAAGACCACAAATAATCCGTGCGTAACTGTCCTGAGTGCCCGGAGAGAAGTGCCCTGGCATGTTGCAGGGGGCCGAGGTGGCACTGGAGCCCCCACGTAGAGCTCTGCTGGGGACGGACCAAGCCGCCACCAGTGGTTGACTCTTCTCACACTTCAGTGTTTTTTGGCAGAAGTATCTGGTAGGCCATACTGTGAAACTAAATCCCCCTCTCTGCTTTTCCGTCCTGTTCAATAGCTCCGTGGGAGAAATAAGGTATAGGGTGGAGAAACCTAGGGATCTAGGGAAAGAGTATGCTTCATGTTGTGCTCTATGGGACCAGATTCCAGTATCACACTGGCTTTATCCTGGCCTGACACAGCTACTGCCATGGAGTTAACATTAACTCTCCTCTGGTATTTAGTAAAATGTAAATTATGTTCTCTCCTTAAGCATTGTGCATATATCTAGCAAACAGTAAATAGGATTAGAAGAAGCCAACAAATTAACCAACGGTAATAATATGTTAGCTGTCTTCTCCCTACAGCCATCTTATTTCCTGCTGCCTTTCCTATGGGATTACAGGTATTCATCTGGTCAAATATTGTCCTGGTATGTTCCTACAAGGATTCCCACTGAGTTCAATGCAACTGACTCATGTCTATCTCTGGGCGTAGTACGGTGTATTCCTGGGTTAGAAGAGTGCCAAGAAATTATCTACAGGAGGCAAAAATAGAGTAGAGAGGAAGGGAGAAGTGTTTTGTTTGGGGTTTTGTTTTGTTTTTTTAAATAGGTGAGAAATGACTGTGACAAAAATCCTGCTCTAGCTCATGAATGCAACCCAACACCTGAATAACTGGAAACAGATTTTGGCCCAATTACTGGAAAGTAATTCTTCTCCTGTCTTTATGACCTGTGCTTATGTTAATAGGAAGCTTCAACTTCATAAAAAGAAATAAAATTCAGCCCTAACTCAAAAGTAAGTTGATAGGGGGAAATGTTTTAACTTTAAAAAATACACACCCCACCCGGTGAACCTTTGAGACCTGCAAATGTTTAAAAAGGAAAAAAAACCAACACAGCAGCTGCAATTTGAAAAACAACACTCTGACGCTAAAAATAAGTAATTTTAATCATAAGTACCTCATAGCTTATTTGCAGATAGTTGTACACTCTGAGAAGAAAAAAAAAAAAACCCAGTAATAGGCCTTAGGTCAGCTGCATTGATTTAATGCATTACTTAGGCTGCCAGAGCAGAGGTAGAATCTCCTCGCACTGCATTAGGAGCGCCTCAAGCCTCCGTGACTCCTTTTGATCAAATCTCTGTGAAAGATGAGTGTCATGCCCTCTTCAAGCCAGCTGTGAGGGGACTGCCCTGCGACTGGAGGAGCACGCTGGAGCACACCACTGCGGGGCAGCGAGGTGAGAGCTGGCTGCAGAGGTGAGAGGCAGACACAACTTCGTACTGTAGGTCTGGAGAACACCAAGGGGGAGGATCTTATTTCACTCCCCTGTGCACAGCCTGAGCATACATCAGACCTTGAGGTGCTCAGAGTCAGACAAGAGTAAAGAGGCGTGTGATGGTTCTGCCTTAGTACTTGTACAGGCAGGAGTGTTTCCAGTACTTCTTTGTACAACTCACTGAGGGAATGGGAAACTGTTTTATAGCTCTGGAAACATAAGCACAGTAAGAATGTCTGAGGTAAGGAAAGTTCTTTGCAGTTCTATATGAATGTGTATTTTTACTGTGCAACTTTTACTTGTGGTTATGCACTGTGGAGATATAAAAAATCTTGTAATCCTGTTGTTTTAGGTAATGAACAATGGAGGTGAGAGCTGTAGGGAGCTGTACTCTCCATTTCTTAATTACGAAAAGATACTGTGAAAGTAGAAAACTAGTTTTTGTAAAAAATCCTGGGTTTCTTTCTGCCGTGTACTGTAAACAACTGTATGACTTTTCTGTTCTACAGTAAGTACTGCAGAATTGCAGGCTGATTATAATAAGCAGAGCCATCACTTGTGTAATTGTTTTCCAATTGAAATAGTAGCATGTAAATCATAAATACTTGACAATGTTTAATTGTACAAGTCCTCAATATACATTAATAGCAATAAAATCTGTGATTTGTGACTCAGATGTGTTCTGAGTCAAGTGCTTTAAGCAGATACATTATCATTATCATGACGTATAAATGCACTGGAGAGCAGACAACAATGTAATTTCACTACGAAGTTCTTTAGAAATTACCACTAAAGTGGAGTCTAATGTATGCGCTTTATATACAATTTATTGTTGACTATTTAGCATCCAGAAAATAAGGTCAGTAATTCTTAGGATCAGTCTGTTTGTATTTCGGGGAGGTGAGGGGGGGGACCGGGGGGGAGAATGAGAATGTGTGTGTGTGTAGGGGGGGGAGTCTGGTTTTTTAAATATGTTGCGCTAATTACGAGGTTAAATGCATGAGAATTCAAGACGCTTATTTAATTTATTTTGATTTTTTTTTTCATCACAAGGAAAAATAAATATGATTTAATTGTCAGCTCATACATAATGAGGTTTTGTTAGATGTGTTTAAGATACAGCATTTTACTTTCTGGTTTATTAATTGGCCAAATACTTCCAGACCTCTGGGTAACGAATCCTTGGTTTAAGAATGAGGAGAGGGCAGATCGCTAACCCAGGGGAGGGCTACTGATATACACAGGCTGTGGTTTATCCTTCTGTAAAAACCTATGGATAAAAAGTGACATTATTTTTTTCCCCCTCTTTCTTTTGCCTTTTTTTTTTTTTTTAATGTTTTTCAGTTTGAATAACCTGTGAGCCAGGCAACATTCTGATCTTTTGGGGATGTGGGAGAGAAAAAATGAAATTAACTGGTGTTGTTTGACTTTGAAACAAGCCATTGTTTGAAAAGCATTTAGCAGTCAGTTTTCACATCTGATCTGAAGTTGGAGTTTATTGTGCTCATTTAGTGGAGATTGTTGTTCAAGCGATTTCTGTATAAATTTTTGTAATTCATGTAACTGCTTGGCTTCTTGAACCTCGGGAGCTGATTGTTTGCCTTATCTTTTGGTGAGCTAACTCTGCGTTATGTTGCAAAACCTTGAGGCATGTTGTGTTTCTTCGTGTTCCTGCAGTCTGCAAGTGAAGTCAGCTTCATTAGTTTCATGATGGCACATCAGTGCATGGCTGGTGTTGCCGCTTCCTTCAAGCTACTCCTGGAGCATGATCTGGGCTGCCTTGGTTTGGATAAGCTTGTAAGGATTTGTCAGCCAGATGTGACAAGATTGTCAAGAGGCAAGTAAAGAAGGAGATCTGATATTAATCAGTGCATAGCTTGGAGCCAAACTTTCTCAAATGCAGTGTAGTAACATGTTCTTCTCATTTACTGCTTCTCTTTGTGGCTATAGAACTGCCACTGTCTGAGTTTGACGGTTAAAAGGGATGCCAGCTAATAGCCTTTAATTGTAAGGATACAATTCTAGGTGGGAAAAGATCGTATGTTTCTATTTTTAACATCCTTTTGGAAAATACAGTTCTGTTTACTGCAGTTTGCTGGAAAATATGCAAGCGTTATGTTAGAGAAGAGTCCCTGTTTCTGTACTTTGGTTTTAAAATGCTGAAATAGGGGCTGAGCTCTCAGTGCTGGAGGAGCGGGAGGTGGGGAGCCTCACTCCACTCCAGGTCATGGTGCAAAGTGGGACCAGCATTATTTTTAACTACTAACAACAGTGCCTCTTGCTTTTCTTTGTTCTAGTGATTAGAACAATATACACGGAAGAATACCTTTCCAGTTTCTTCTTTTACAGAAAAGGGAAAAAAAATATGGACTTTCAAAGAATGTGCCATGTATATTTCATTAGATCTATTTACCATTGTTTGTATAACGCTAATAACTTTTTCATTATTATCAGTATAATTGCACATTTCTGTTTGAATTAAATTGGAGTTTTTAGTAGTTTGCAGCTTAATCAGATTTCTATTTTAGCAATAGGTGAACATGTAAAAAGTAACTAATGTTACAGAAAATACATTTTTTATACTTAAAATATGGATTTTTGCTTGATTGATTTTAAAAAGTAATTGTGCTCTTTATTTTTTGAACTAAGGAACCATCTACAACCTATTTAAAAATTATGGTATCTGCAGACATATCCAAGCCTGCAGGAGAGCTTCACAGAAATGGGAAAAATTATTACAAATGTTGGGCCACTTCATGGGCTTTACTATAGCCGAGGTGAAATTCTGCCCACTTAGGCTGCAAAAAGGTTTGGCCTTTTGGTAACAAATGTCTTGACTTCTAGCTTCCGTTGCCTGTTTGTGATATTGTTGAAAAATCTGTTCATCCAACATTAAGCGTGTTATTCCATTTCCAATCAAACAAGCCAGTGATTTATTTCCTTTCAGTAGTAAAGACTTCATTATTATAACACTAAATATGCCTCTGATAAGAACAGAAATGTTCTTATTTTATTTTGGATTGCAGCTTTTGCTACACGTGTGTTTTTAAAACATCTTTTGTATGATTTGGCATTTGATAAAAATTTTCCTGCAAATTTGAGCTAAAATTTAGATATGGAACTTGAATTCATCATTCCAGCAAAACATCCACCAAATGCAGGGAAGAAAAACTATTGTTTTGGCCCTCTGGGTCATCTCCTGCCCATCCTGACTTCAGTGGTGCAGGAGCTCTCATAGTTCCTGTGCGCTGGGCAGCCAGCAGGTTTTGTCCTAGCAGATGCTGCAGCTGAAGTTTTACAGCAAGTGTCATTGTCTTCCTTCTTTTTAGTTTTTATTTCTTACTACTCTATTGCTAATTGCTACGTAAAAAATCTGCTTAGGGACTGAAATTTCAATATTTGGGCTCAAAAAAAAATATTGTTGAGGGAATGAGGATATGTGAAAAATTCTAACAGACTTGAGTCATTTTAGAATAAAGAACAATGACATTTTCATTCCACACTTTAAAACTGAAGTAGGATAGTTTCTTTAAATCCTGACTTTTCACTTCAAATTTCAAATATAGCCGATTATCAGTGAGAAATGGCTGGTTTTTCATATGAAAGTACCTATTTAAACTGATGTCTGAAAGCCATTTAAAATTTCATCACCTGTGTTCAATAAAAAGGGATACTAGGTTTTAAATTGTGAAATTGCCAATGGAGGTACACTATTGCGTAAAATATTGCATAACTGTAGGACCATAGATAGTATCATGTGCATGTGTACAAATTCTCTTTGGGTTTAAAATTTATGAAGTTGCATTAAATGAAATTGTGTAACACTAAAAGAGTGCTGTTAGTTTTCTTTTATTCTTTAATCTATATCTTCTCTCTGTAAGAGGGAAAAAGGAAAAAATTTAAACATGCATATTTTATGGCTTTGAGACTTAAGGAGCGGTGTTAGGAGCTAAAAAAGTTAGGATTGTCTTTAAAACAGTAACTCACACACATTGCGCACATACAACATTTTATAAACTAGGTAAAGAGTTAAAGGCTTAATTTAATGGGTTTACATGTTTTAGGAGGCTTGCAGTTGATTTATACTAGTTCTTTATTTCTCTGATACTTGTACATCTGCATTTATAACATTTCTTGCTAATGTAGGGCTTGGAGTTAAATTTGTAATTAGACTTTAGTTCATGGATAGATCTGTAGTTTCAGAATATAACGTGGTACGCATAGCATGTCCATATGGGTATTTATTGGCTAGATTTAATAACATCCAGTGCTTTATCATAAGAAATTTCACCCCATTACTATCCATGGACTTATCCTTACTTCCAAAGCCTGGGCAGTTTTTCTTCTCAGTATGCAGCACACTGTTACTCATTTTTGAAATGCACTGACAAGAATTTTTCCTGTAAATTTATTGAAAAGGGAAGTTACTTCAATATCTTGTGATAGCTACTGCTTAATATTCAGCAAAATGTAAGGGTTTCTGACTTACACAGGCTAGGGCAGGTGTGCCACGAGAACAGAAGCATTGTAGTCTGTTTCAGAATCAAAAGTAAAAAACAACTGTAAGATTTTTCATTTTACAATTTGTATTCTTGTTTTCTTTTCCTAACTGAATGGTAAAAGAGGATCTAAATACCTTCCTGAGTTTGACCAAGCTGTCTGTCAGCACACACCTGTTGTTAACAAGTGAGATTAATTGCAGTGTAAGCCAACGTATCTACAAGCACATTGTTGAACAGCAATGTTAAGCTTTACTGTCCGGTGCTTTTTGTTTAAAGAGTAGCAGCCTGTGTGTGTGTGCTCAAACACACACACACGCACACATTCTTTGCTCTTTATAATTATTTTGACAGTGCCATTAGCAAGAGTTGCCCTCAGGGGCCCTTTAGGGTAAGTGACATGCATGAGGAGTGATTTTCATCCCACAAGTTATGCTGTGATTAAAGTTTGGCCTTGTAGCGTGCTGCCTTTCTCAGAGACGGCTCCTTCTGCTTCCTCGCCCAGCTGCGCTGCTCGAGACTGCCCAGAGCTCCTCTCCATGAGCCATGAGAGCTGCCGCTGAGCCCATGCTTGCTGTAGGGTTGTGAGTCTGCATTTAGTTTATTCTCTTATCTCAGCTCCTCCGTCTCAGGACTTTTCTCAGTTAGAAAAACTCTTTAACAAAGTGCCGATGTGCGGACTTGTGGCCCATAATTCGGTAGCCAGCTAAAACTGTCTCTTAAATCCACAAGCATGGTTGATTTGGTGGGGTGGTGCCATCGTGTGAAGGTATTACCTAACTTCAATTCCATCTTGCCGAGTTTTTTCAGTTCCCCACCTCCCCCCACACACACGCACTTTTTGGCTGGGTTTGAGAATGTTTTAGTAAATTATTACAAGGATAATTAAACATTTTCAGCTCAGGATGCTCAACTGAACCCACAGGAGAGAGAATTGGTCAAATTCTAGGCCAAAATTTGCTTTTTTTCAGCCACTCTGAGGGAGAGGGTAACGGAGTAATGCAACTTGCTGCAGGATCTGGATTGTAAATACTCTGCTTACGTGTATTCTCAGGCTGTGGCTGTTTAAAAGGAGGTCAGGTTTTGGTATCTGACCCCAAATAAACAATATTAATATATACATAAGGATCCAGATAATTAATGGGATGTATTCTGTGGTCTTATCTAGAAAATTTATTCAATTTGTGGCCATTGTGTTCTTTCAGGAGTAAAAATCATAACATAATTTCCCCACAGAGGAGGGATAAGTGGGAGTTGAGTGGTATCAGCACCAGCCAAAATTTTCAGCACAATAGGTGTTAAGTTAAACTCCTGAATCTATCTTTGGCCTCTGAAAGAAAAGCTTTTTGTCTAGATATTTCAAAGGTTCTTGCACCTCCTGAGCTTAGTAGGAGCGTACATGGTCAGTGTGTACAAAAACTAGCACAGTGACCGAGGACCCGTCGGGGATTTAGGAACTGAGCTGTGAGTATAACTTTGTGTTTAATGGCTCTGTAAAAGGCAAGTTGTAGCCTATCTCTAGCTTTCCCGTCTCTCTCCTAGTTGGTTTCTTAAGCAGGAGACAAGAATTTTGCTAACTTGTTTTACTAATAAGCAGTTTGTCAAATGAATCATCTAGGGCTAGCGTTTTAAACATGTCTGTTAATGGAGAAGGCTGGAGCTATTTGGTGGGTGCTGTTTGCTGTGTCACATCCGTGTGTGACTTTTCTCAACTTAATTAAAAGCTTAAAATACTGGACTGCTTTCTGGATACAACAGTTTATATCATAATGTTTTCTGGATACAACAAACTATAAGGCTTGTTTGCGTCTTGTGAAAGATGTTTGTTGTTACTTACTGTGTTTATTAAATAACTATTAAGGGCAGCTGTTACTTTGTAAGAAATGTTTTTTGTGAGATAAGGCTGTGGAAATAGTGTGTGTAGCATTCAGTCCGATATAATTAGAAATCTTATAAGGACCTTTGTCTTGTTTTAATAATTTTATGTAATTATATCGCAACAACCAAATGTACTTGAGTAGGCATAAATGTAGTGAATGGAAATCCCTTTGTTTCAAGCGCTGGGATTGTGAGAGGCAGGCAGTGTATGTATACTACAGGTGTCTAACTTACCAGTACGGCTTTGACCTCAGCCATAACTGGGAACCTTAAACACGTGACAGAGGAAAACCCCGCAGTGCTGAGCTGAACGTGTACAAGTTCTAGCATGGGCCAAGGCTATGCTGTGCAGAGTAACTCTCAGGCTGGCCTTGCTGTCACACCTGTACATGGGTAGGCACACTTCAGTGTACTGTTACTTGGTGAGCGTCCCTCTTTTCCCCATTCCCTATGTGTCCTTACAGCTCTGCTTGCAGGCAGCGAAGGGTTTCCATGTTCTGTCCGTCCTCCAGGCATCCTGTTTCCTCTTTGAAGTGAGCATGTCAGGAAGAGGAAAATGGCCCAGAGCCTTTCCTTGAAGATGCTGCAGGGGCCCTCCTAATGTTCTCTACAGGCAGATGGAATTCATAGCCTTGGAATATGTTGAAAGTCTCAAGGAACAATAGAGATATAAGATGCTTAATATAAACTCTGAGAGATGTAATACCAACCTGCAGTTTAGGTTTAATTGTTGAACTATGTGTTCAGCAAGTACTTACACCATCTGGAGCAGCCCAACACCTTTTGTGATTGTACTTGGAATGTACTAGAGTATATTTTAATTACAGTAAACTGCAGGGAGATCAACAGAGCATCAAAAACCAAAGTCTGCATTTAGGAAGAACAGGCACAAGGGATGAATATGTACTATACAGTGGAAAGGGTGGATACAAATACATGAGGGACAGCTGAAAAAAGCCAAATATTAGTATGATACAGATAGGCACAGCTGGGTTGTGATACAGAGAAAGTAAGGTGGGCAAAATGTAAATTGATAACTTGTTTTAAATCATGACAAAACTGCCAGACGGTATTATTTATCAGTGGAATATATCCCTAGGGGAAGTGGCCAAAGTTGCCTGACAGAAAATGGACAAAGCAAAGCTTTGCTCATTGTATGATGTGGAAAAGTAGGGCATTGACAGAGACGCTTAAAATAAGGGGTTTTTTAATTTGTCTGCTTTCAGTTGTTGTTCAAAGGATTCAAATGCAGAAATACTCAAATGTAACTGGGTGATGAAAAAGGAAGACTTATTTAAACTTTGCAACCAGAAGAAACCCGGTGGATAACAGTAAAAACAGTAAAGAAAACAAATTGGACAGGAAGGCAACTTTGCACTCATGTCTAGTTACTGTTTTCTTTACTGAAAGATGCACATAGGTTTGGATTTGGCCTTTGATTTAGCTGTGGAGTATATTTTAAGAGGTGTGAAATGTATCCATCCATTTACTTCCCTTGCAGAACTTCTACAAGGTGCAAGCAAGAAAATATTTCCTAAAAACCAGACATATATCCCATGCTTAATTTTATTTCTACAACCCAAAGAGAGAGCTTAATTTCTGTGGATTATTCTTAATATGTGAGAAAATTGTTACCTGTACTCTAGGAAAGTAAAAAGGCTTTCATATTTTAGCTGATTGGCAGACAAAAATAATCCTAATGCTTTACAAATTGATCTTCTCCTGTTATAAATCTTGCCTCTTTCTCCACAAGTGTTCTTACTGAGGAGCTACTGCAAAGCTATTCTGCAGAAATGGGACACATCCCAGTTCTTTCCTACAGGATACGTGCTCACCGGAGCGCATATCTTAGAGGGTCACGTATATTCAGCGGGATTACTTTTTCTGGGGAAGGAAGGTGAGATGGCCACAGGAGATACGGCTTGTTGCTAGAAGTCCTCAATACAGGACATGAAAAGCTCTATCTGTTACATCATCTAATGAAAGTTTCTCTCACACATTTTGTTCATGTAACTCCTATTTCTTCTTCAAACTTGCATTTTAAACTGATAGGAATTTCTTATTCCTGCTTGCAACGGATGTTCCTGTGACGCAGCATCAGTGACACCATTTTGTCAGTGATACGTACAGCGAGCACCAAAGCTCTTGTGCTCTTCGTGCGATGGCAGCAGCTTCAAAAAAAGCCGTTTCTAAAGCGAAGGGTAGCTTTGTGCAAAGACGACGAGGGCTTTTCTTGGATGCCAGAAACAAACGAGGGTGCTGACCTGTGCGTTACTGACGCTGAATACTACCAGGGTGATCTGGGACTTGCTCTTCCATTTTAGTGGTGTCTGTGCTTGCAGCTCTCACCGCCTGCAGAGAGCCAGACCGCCTTTCTCTAACCGCCCAGATCTCTAACTCCATCCTGACAGGGTCTTCAATATTTACTTACTTTTTAATTTATTTCCCAAGCCAAAGTGTTGTCAAACCAGAACCCACTTAATGCTGGATGAGATTTGATACAGTTATACTGCCCTTCTTCTCTTGCTGCCTTCTTTTAAACCTGCTGTTAGTATGTTGCAAGTGAGCATAGGTCCCAAAAGACTTCAGGAGAGCATAGATGATCTCAAACTTGCTTTACAAATCAAAAACCACAATCAGAATGAACTTGTCCCATTAGTTTGTGCTTTTCTTTAGCTGTGAAGGCTGCGAGTGAGTTGCAAAGAAACTTCTTCTTCAGTAACTTCTGAAGCCTAATCGAAGCCACATCAATATCTGGCAAAAAAGATGTCAACAGTCGTGACTTTCAGGCAACAGATGTTAGGATTTCTTTTTCAGTGATTAGTAGTTGGATGTTTTTCAGTGGATGGTTTCATGGTTCATCTGTCTCTCTTGTAATGAAGAATCATTTTATATTAAAAATCAGATGTTCAAATTCCCACAGTCATGCTGGTAAAACCGCTGAAAATTTTGATCAGAATTTTCAACTCTAAAAAAAAAAAAAGTGTTGCTGATAATGGATTTGGAACGATCCATTTGTGAGGGAGGGAGTGACTGGAAAGCAATAACAAGATCCTTGAGGATAGCATAAGATTTATTTTTTTAAAACATCTGCCTTATGGAATCTGCCTTATCTGGAAAATGAAACTAAATAATAGACCTGAATGAAAGGATTGCATTTATAAAAATTTCCACTTTAATTTCCATCTACATTTCCAATCCTTTAATTACGATATTGAAGCCTTACGTGTATGCAATATAGAAGTTATTCCTTTGTTCTGTAGAATGAAATTGTGTGTACATTCCACTTGTTGGGAATATAAAGCTCATTAAAAGACTTGATATAATTACAGTACCTTAGAATAGGCATATTAAGGATAGCAGGATTAACGGGCAAAAGACAAGCATATTAATCTCATGAAGTTTTGCTAAGTTTCTCTTCATTAAAGTCTGATATAATTTGGGAGATAATCAAAAGTGCCTTTTTAAGTTGAACAATGAATGAAGATTTTAAATTGTGACTCATTGTTTATTTTAAAAGTTAATTTTGCCATGTTATATAATCTCTGTGACTATATTATTGCAAATGTTGCTAGAACAGTTTTATGAGACACAGACTCTAACAAGCACAAATGAAGGGAAATGGTACCAACCTGAAAATCACACTTATTTTTTCTCAGGGATTCTTACAAGCTATTTTTTAAGTCAGTGACAGATCCCTGATTTGAGGGTGTACCTTTGATACGTTAGCAGTATACAAGTGAACTACATCTAAGACTGGTGTCCAGAAGGAGCAATGTATTGACTTGAGAGTGGATCAATTACATATTTAGAATAGAAGAATGCCCTTTCTAATAGCTGCTTTTATATACGTAAAAGAAAATATCCTCCTTTTACTTTTTCTGGGTTTTGCATGTGAAGTCGTCTACACGTATACAGGAAGACTAAATACATGTACGATATGGAAGAAAGATCTTACACAAAGTTATGAAATGCAAAATTTTGTAAGGTATATCTTTCTTGTCTAATTACAAAAATTAAGAAGAAAAAATAGTTTTAAAGGTCAGTGGTTTGTGGAACATGTCCAAAGGAAAAGGAATGAAAAAATTTTTGAAATCTCAATTAACTTATCATGATGACAGCTTTTTCCATTGTGCATATTTCTGTTAACCTCTTGCAGAAAAAGGAAGTACTCTCTTGTAATTTTGTCTGGAAGGACTGCAGAAGATGCATTCCTGGAATGCACTGTAGCTTACTGAACCTAGCAGGGCTGTCTATGGAAGGGCTTCATTCTGTGAAGAATACATAGAATATTATCTATGTACAGAGGCAGAGGACTTGAACTGCATTATTGTTTGATAGCTTGTGATAGAAACGAATCATCAGCCAACTACACCTTTCTTTTCCCAACCTTTCCGTAAGAAATTTATGGCTTTTTATTGTTATATGAAAGTATTTTAGCATCTGAGTGAAAATATATCCTACATTAAAGTGAAGCAATTCACACTGTGTAGGGTATTGATGTGTATTTTACGGCTTTATGGGGAGCACAGAGCTTTTCTCAGGAATTCAGTATTTTGCAATGGCTCCTTTAAAAGATTAAAGACAAAGTGATTCAAAGATTTCAGTAGCCCTGTTGCCACTTGTTCTGATCCTTCAAATAAAGATGAATCTCAGCATCAAGTCACTGCAGTTTGGAGATGTGCATGTAAGCAGCTCCTTGATAAGCCAGCTACTGAGATTTTCAAATCTCTCAGTCCAAATCCAAAGCACTGGGCATCCAGATGTCCTGCACTTGCTTGTTTGTAGTTGACCGTTGTATGTAGTGTCCTCTTCTGCCCCCAGTCAGTCAAATTCTTCAAGCCTAAAGAAATGCCCATTGCAAACCCCAGTGAAATTACCTTTATCTTGTGTCCTTTCAATTTTAAACATTTCCTGCATCCATCTTTCTTAGCCTGATTGTCCAAAAACTTGCTTCTTTGTATGTTTTCCAAAAGTGCCAATGTGGGAATGCCTGCATTGAAAAGACTTTACTTTTTTCTTCAAGTCTTGTCTTGCTTTTCTACAGGTATTAAGTAGTGGAAGTCCTCATTTTGCATAAAACCCTAGGAGCAGCAGCAGCAGCCAGTAATGGGCATAACTTTGCCTTATTTCATATTTGTCTCTCTGTACTTTAAAATGTAAAACACTTTGGTTTAAAAACATAAAAATGCAGATGTGTTACAATTGCATAATCTCATTTCTTTTTTGTATTCCAGTGGAGACTTTCTGCGCATTAATTTCTTTACTTATTAAATATTCCATTTATGCAGAAACTATTCTCAGTATCAGATCCAAGCAATCCAGAATCCTGCAAGTGCTTTGCTCTATAGCAATCCCTATGGAGCTTTAACTAGGACCTCAAAGTTGTCTGTCTGCCTTCTGCAGCAGATAGGCACATACAGAAGAAAGCATATATTCCAGGAAGCAAGTTTGTATTGCCCTGTTGATTAGGTATATCTGAATAGTAATTTGATTTGCATTATAGATGACCTTGGTGAGTAAAGTGATGCACAGATTGAACCGTGCAACTGGTTGCTACCTCTCTGTTTGTATGCTTTGTTTTGCCTATTATCGTTCAAGCATCTCCCTTACAAAATGTGACTGCTATAGTCTTTGAGGAGTTGGAGTACTTTTTGGTGAGCTTTGTTACTGAGAAGCATTAGTGGACTCCTTTGTCTTTGGCAGGACANATGCATTGCTCATTAGAGCTTCCTATATTGCAGTATGGAGTTCCAGCAAAACTTCCAGAGAGTGGGACTTTCTTCTGTATGTCTTTGTTTTCAAACCTTGCTGAAAAAAGTGATCTTACAGGAAGATCAGAGCTTAGGTGAATGCACAAGACTTTATTATTGTTCTAAAGGTGCCTCAGCCCAAGTGAATCCACAGAAGTGTTGTTACGTATATCATTAAATATTTTGCTTCCATAATATTCTATTGCTCTAGCTGGTGACCAATTCTCTTTAAAGCAGAGGTAGTCTTGCATAACTCAGGTTTTGTCTGGATTACTTAAATTGCACATAGATAGGTATGTACTGGCATGTTAGCTCTGTCTTCATATGGATTTTATGGGTGTACTGTATATGTATAATCTGCACACTCTAGGTGGTGCTTATATATTACCTATCATCCTTTCTATTGATTTCCAGGCTATCCGATGCACTCTCGTGAACTGTAGTTGTCAGTGTTTCAAACCTGGGAAAATAAATCAGCGACAATGTGACCAATGCCGGCATGGATGGGTAGCACATGGTAATATTTATTCTTACAATCTATATAAAACCTTTTAGGATCCCCCTCACTATAGCATGCTTTTTGTGTCACCCCTCACACCC
>VXBO01014427.1:759726-794745 GCA_013400135.1 Rhinoptilus africanus | reverse complement strand
CCCCCCCCCCCCCCCCAAGTCCCCAATACTAGTTACATTCAATTCTATCTATCGCTTATGACTCAAGTTTGCTTACATTTTGTGGTTTTATTTTCAGCCCTGAGCAAATTAAGGATTCCCAACCTCTACCCATCAAGTCAGGTAGAAATAGTTCAATCCAATGTTGTCTTTGATATCAGTAGCCTCATGTTGTATGGAACCCAAGCCATTCCTGTGCGCCTTAAAATTCTGCTAGATCGGCTTTTCAGTGTTCTGAAGCAGGAAGAGGTGATACAGATTCTCCATGCTCTGGATTGGACACTACAGGATTATATACGTGGATATGTACTACAGGTATTTAGAGGGGGTTTTTTACTTTAAATGTGATAGTTAAGTAATATTTCGTAATGTTTTCTAGCTTAATCTTATAAGTGGTTCACAATGCATTAACAGTGTGGTACATCTGAAAGGCAGTAATAGACTTGTACAAGCTTAGTGCCAGAAAAGAAAGGGGGGATTTTTGGTCATTACTCTCTTTTTAGTCAGACTTAACTGAAATCTTCCTACTTTGCTCAAATCTATCAACAAAGGTAAGCCAAAAAAAAAAAAAAAGTTACTGGGAATGTATAAAAAAAAAAAAAAAAAGGCTTCAGAGCTTGCTCTAGTATTATTTAAACAGTGGGTTTACTTTTATACAGCAGAATAATACACTGACAAATAAACTTGCTATCATTTTAAACACCAGGGACAATATTCTTTTCTGGTGTAGTGCTACTGACCTTACTGGAGCTACATCAAGGATGAATTTGGCCCTATGTGCTTACACTGATGTTAGTCCTTGCTACTGTGGAAGTTACCTTTTATGTAAAGTAACATTATGATCTTACATTATGACACGAATCAATATTTAATGGTCTTGATAATCTTGCTTTTTAGTGTTAGGATTAAAAATATGGAATCAATTACCTTGAACCTCTACCACATGAAAAATTTATAATGTTACGTTCTTCATCATCTTAGAAACTCTTACATGCACTGTGAAAAATCTCAGTAGGCCATCAAATACATGTTCTGTGATAAAATATTTATTGTAGTTATTGGGAAAAGTTAGGCATAGCTAGAGTTTGAAAGAACTCCAACACTCTAGTGTAATTACAGCTGTGCTCTGTGAACACTGGCAATAGATCAATACAGGTTCATTTGTTCTCTGATCTTAGTTGCTTGGAAGATTATTAAACTTGCAATGAAAGAATACTTGACTTAAATGAGGAGCTAAATCTTGGTCTGATTGCTCCATCTCTGTCTGCTGTCTGTACTTACGTGATACTAACTGTTGTTCAAATGACGTGTCTTAATTTTCGTGGAAAAAAGTAGTTTATTGGAAAATATT
Organism: Rhinoptilus africanus; assembly: GCA_013400135.1. Lineage (NCBI taxonomy): Eukaryota > Metazoa > Chordata > Aves > Charadriiformes > Glareolidae > Rhinoptilus > Rhinoptilus africanus. The sequence goes on along the minus strand of VXBO01014427.1, from coordinate 793,376 downwards.
ACTATCAGTTCAGAAAGAAATAATATCACCAATGTGGTAATGTTTGGAACAAAGTATCACAGAATTGGCATTAATCTCATCAAATAAAATGATTTTATCATTTTGCTAGAGAAGAATTTTTAGTCCCTGAACGAATCATAGATTTGGGGGGAGGGGGTTTTTTTGTTTTCCTTAACTAATGTCTGACTCATTTAAATGTCTTTGGCTTTAGGATGCTTCAGGAAAGGTGCTGGATCACTGGAGCATAATGACCACTGAAGAAGAACTAGCTACTTTGCAGCAGTTTCTTCGTTTTGGAGAAACTAAGTCCATTGTAGAGTTAATGGCAATTCAAGAGAAAGAAGGGCAATCAATTATAATACCACCACCAACTGCCAATTTGGATATTAGGGCATTCATTGAGAGCTGCAATCAACACAGTCCTAATTTTTCTGCTTCCTTGGACAAAATGAGTCCCACCAACATTCATCCCTTTGAGAATATTGTAAATAACATGGCTTTCATGCTGCCGTTTCAGTTTTTCAGTCCAGTGCCTCCACCTTTGATAGGCTCACCACCAGAAAGACATTTGATTGACCAAGGTCAAGACCATAGCAATGAAACTAAACAAGATGTTCAGATGCCATTTTCTGAAAGCAGCTTCTTAACTTCTAGTTCTGCACCATTTCGAGTTGAAAATGAGAGGAGCATAAACGGTCCAGATGTCATCACTAAAACAGAAGATGATGCCCTTTTAAGTGATTCCAGTTCACATAATACAGCAGCAAAGCTTGAAATGACAGCACTATCTCCAGAAAACAAAATTAAATCTGTTGAAAAAAATGGCACTGGGCCAAGGAAAGGGCGTGTTTTCTGCACTGCATGTGAAAAGACATTTTATGACAAAGGTACTTTGAAAATACATTACAATGCTGTTCATCTGAAGATAAAGCACAAATGCACAATTGAGGGCTGCAATATGGTATTTAGCTCTTTGCGTAGTCGAAATCGTCATAGTGCAAATCCTAACCCCAGACTCCATATGCCAATGAACAGAAATAACAGGGATAAAGATCTAAGAAATGGTTTGACCATTGCTGGACCTGGAGATAGTAAAAGGACAGAATTTACAATTTTAACTCCAGACAGCAGAACTATTACCAGCTATGCCAGCTCTTGTACAGATTCGAAGGGTCAGGCTGGATTTCCCAGTATTGGACAGAATGGTGTCCTCTTTCCAAACCTGAAGACAGTACAGCCTGTTCTTCCTTTTTATCGTAGTCCAGTCACACCAGCTGAGCTTGCTAACACTCCAGGTACTCTTCCTTCTCTGCCTCTTGTTTCTTCCTCAATACCAGAGCAGCTTGTTTCAAATGAATTGCCATTTGACATGCTCCCCAAGAAGAAATCTCGTAAATCAAGTATGCCTATTAAGATAGAGAAAGAAGCTGTTGAGACACCTAATGAAAGTAGTGATGTTGCCAGTTCTGAAGATGATACACGTCTACAAGTGGTAAGCGATGGAGAGCTTGAGACCTGTGAGCATAAGATAGAGAAGCAGGTGACCGACAGGGTGGAAAAGCACCCCCATTCAGGTAATTCATGGAAATCTGTTTCTGGGGTAGAGGGCCCAAAGTATTTTGAATCTGTCTTTGCGCCAAATAACAAATACATCAAGGATATCTCTGAGAATGAATTGCATCACTGTGAGAAAGAGGTTAAACCAGAAGAAAACCAACCATTAAAAATAGTTGCCCATGACATTTTATATGAAGATCCAAAACACCACCACAATGATGTTATAAAACCAATGACTGAACCCCCCATGTATATTAAAGAGCAGTCAAAGCGCAGGATTCCTAAAAATGACTGCCCTGAATTGCAACACCACTTGCTGACCGGGGGCTTTTTCAGCACTTTGTCAAACAGGGGTGCTGCCATTCCTTGTTTTGAAGACTCTAAAGATATGGATCATGTCAGTCAACATGCACTAGGGATTCAGAAGGAAGAAAGCCGCTTTCATTGTGACATCTGTATGAAGACTTTTAAAAACCCTTACAGTGTAAAAATGCATTTTAAAAATGTACATCTCAAAGAAATGCATATTTGCACAGTTGAGGGCTGTAATGCTGCTTTCCCTTCTCGTAGAAGTCGAGACAGGTAAGAAAATTATAAACAAAATTGTATTTATTTTACCATCACAATGGAGCCTAATTTGAAATTGAAATGAGTGTTTGAGGAATGGAGCTTGCAAAGATTTTCTGTGTATCCTCGTATAACAGGTACGATAACTTATCAGGACATTCATGAAATGAAAATCCATTGAAAGAAACGTTTCCTTTCCACTAGACTACGAGGTATTAAATAAAGCCATGAAAATTTCATAACTGATAAAGACTGAAATAGTTGAAAGAATACTTTATAACATAAAGGGAAAGCCACGAGGGTATGAATTCAGCAATTTTCCAGTAGATGCATGTGTGGACTTATGTGTTTAATATGTACTTTCATGTGTATTTTAATGTATGCAGTGTTCTTTAATGAAAAAGCAATGAGATCAATTCAGGAAATCCTCACTTGCCCTTGTCCTTGCTTTACTCGAGGATTTTCAACAGAGTGGTGTGAAAAAGCCCATAAGAAAAGCGAGATTACTCTGTGTCAGTACACAATTAACGTTACGCAGTGCTAGTTGAACTAACGCTGCCTGGTGTGTATCCACATCAGTAGTGCTTTTATGTGAGATTACATTATTATTCCTAAACTGTATCATAAGTTTGATTCAGTTGACTGTTAGCTGCATTATTGTGTCGCTGTAAATCATTTCATTTCAGCCTATTACACACATAGGCTGAGAAACAAGAACGGAAGCTCTATTGTTGACCATCAGTTATGTGTTGGAATTGCTAAGAGATAGATAGCAAACCTGCTAAAAGTGGGACTAAGTGTTTTACGTTTTCTAACTCTCCTGTAACCGTGTTACAGCAGCTTTTGGCTGCAGAAAGCGTGCCTGGATAGCAGTTCAGAGTGACACAAGGTTTAGATTGTCTGTAATCTGCTAGGAGTACTGGAGCCAGCTGATGCAGTCCAGAGAGAGGATGAGCCAGTCTCTGAGGACTGGCCGCTGCATCTGAGATGCACAGATTCCTCTGCTGTTGGCAGGGCTTCATACCCTGATCTGCTGCCTGCATCTTCCCAGATGTGAATTCCTCTCTGCGGTAATTGTGATATGGGCCACAGGAAAGGAGGCCAGTAGTAAGACTTGCATTCACATGCCACGAATTCCTTCCCACACCAATATATGAAGTTTTAACATAGGTGCTTTTGGAAAAATAAAAAAAAAAAGAAAAGCCAACTCACAAGAAAGTTCACAAGCTTTGTGCAAAACAGTAGTTATTTGCAAAACAACTTTGCAGAAGTTTCTAGGTTTTAACATAGAGTGCTGTGACTGCAAGTGCAAAATCTTTCTGTGCCCTTTTGAACAGTTCATGGTTTGGATTAAGCCATGATTGCAAGAGGAAAAATTAATGTTTTCCCTGTCTTGCGTTAAACTGAATCTTCTAGCCAGGTCCTGGAAGTTCCCAGTGAGCTGACTGATAGTATTCAATGAGGAGTAGTGATTTTGTATGTTCTGATGGTTTTAAACTGAATCCAGAGATGCCCATTCAAAAACTTCAAGTTGCATAAAATGCATTATTCCTTTCTTCAAGGGAATTCCTGTCAAGGAAGAGCTCTGTAGTGATGTGTCCAGCTGCATCCTGGCACATGGTTACAGTAATTGAGATCATCAATATTTTTTGCAGACCCAGGTGTCACTCCTTTCGTGCTTTGTCCATTGTGAAAGAATCTTGTTTCTTCCCCCTGCTCAGTCCATTCTCTGATCTCAGTTGGGTATGCAGGTTTTTAGTCTGTCCCCCAACTCGTTTAGGCCGAGCACTAGATCTAGCGGAGCAGACAGCTACCCACAATGCAGGAGAGAATCTGAAACATTGATTTTTGTAGAGTTATTTCTATATACGCCAGTGCAAGCAAGTTCAGATACACAGTCAAATGTGTAAATCATCCGTGTGCACTCCCAGTGTGGCAGTTGGTCAAATTAAAAGTATACAGTTCATGCATGCTACTGAATATTGATTTATTTTTTCTTTGTTAATGATCATTATGAAACGGGTGTTAAGTGAGGCGAAACACTTTCTTGCTAAGCTTGTCTTTGTTCTTCTAGACATAGTTCAAACCTAAATCTTCATCATAAGCTTCTGACTAAAGATACACTGGAATTCAACAACCATTTCAATGCAACATACCTCTTGAAAGACATGGCTAAGGAGTTTTGTCAAGATGTCTCTTTAAAACAACATGTTGAACATACTTCTGTAATCTTCAAAGGAATGAACAGAACAGGCAGCTTGGTTTTTCCAATGAGCAAAATTAGAGAACCCTGTTCTGAGAGTTATGGATACGATCCATTGAATGATGGAGCTGTTCTGGATCTAAGCACTACTTCCAGCATTAAATCTGAGAGCAGTGCTCATTCTTCTTGGGATTCTGATGGAGGAAGTGAAATATGCACCATGCCCTTGGATGATAGTGATGAAAGCTGTGAAGGACCCAGCCTAATGCCCAATGATGAACTGTACCAAGACTGTACTTTAATTGAGAAAGCTAGTCAAAACTTCGCAAATTTACCTTCCAGTTTGCCAATAACTTGTCATATATGTCAAAAAACTTATAGTAATAAAGGAACTTTCAGGGCTCATTACAAAACTGTGCATCTCCGCCAGCTCCACAAATGTAAAATCCCTGGTTGCAACACAATGTTTTCATCTGTTCGCAGTCGGAACAGGCACAGTCAAAACCCCAACCTGCACAAAAGTCTGGCTGGGTCACCAACTAGCCTACAGTAAGATCATGCTGATCTTAATTTATTTCTGCTAAGAATTAATCATTTCAATTAAGGAATGTGTTAACATTAGTTTTATTTAAACTCATTTGACTTCTAGCCCACTCAACAACCATGGTCAGATTCTTTTCTCCTGTGTGTGCTCTCCAGCAGTTTCATTTAGCAAAGCCTGGTGCTGTAGTTTTGGTGCAATTGTTTGGTTTGATGTTAAATAGCTAAAGCTTCTGTAAGGAAAAGAAAGCAGCTTATAAATGGGGGAAATATGGAGACATTAACTAAAGTATTTCTGATACCTGTGAAGTATTACTTGACAACAATAGGAGCTTCAAATGAGAAGCATCATCCCTTGTGTTTACATGTTAAATGGGTTATGTCGTGTAAGGCATGAATAACGATTGGGATGAGCTTTCTCTGGTTGGATTGAGAGTTTTGGGGCTACTGTTTCGTTCCTGAGACCGTAATCTGAAGCTGACTTGCAGTATTAGTTGAGCATGGTATTTGCAGTTTACTATATCCCAAAATCCAAAAGATAAAATACAAATTTGGGAAGTTCAAATTTGGACATACAGTCCAAATCTTCTGAAAATCCTGCAACCTTACTCTTTAAGTTGTCATTTCACTCAAATAAAGATTGCAGTATTTTGGCTTGCTTAGAATTTAATACCATTTGCTTTGCAAAAGCAGGCACTACTAAACTTGGCAGGGTTGCCTGAATAAATCTGAGACATTCTGATAAATTGTAGTGATAGAAAGAATGAATTGGTTAAGCTAACATTTCTAAATGACAGAAAATGCATCCATAAAATAGGAGGAAAAAGTAAACCCTTTAATTTAAAATGCACTTTTTTAGGTTCCATTTTCAGATAGAGAAAAGTTTTTGTTAAAAATGGTGGGGGGGGAATAAAAGAAATAAAAAATGGAGAACCAACTAAATATCCAAACTGCTTAAGACTTTGAAGGTGCCATTCTAAGCCTTTGCGAGACAAGGATAAAATAGATGCAGTAGATATCTTTCATGATTCAGCAGTTATTGTTTCTCTTACTGGTGGGGGAAAAAACATGTTGATCTTTGTAACAACAGAAGAATGCTTATTGTTATTCACAGCTTTTTTTTATGAGACATTGTTCAATATCTGTTAAAATGTTTAATAGCTTTGTACTTGTCCCTGTAATTAACAGTATTCTGCATTATGTTCTATGCACTTAAGAAGACTGGTCTTGCGTTGTATTTAAAAACCACTTTAATATTTAATTTGTAGTCACATCATACAAATGCTGTGTGTGTACTTGTGGTGCATCTTTTCTTGACTGAATCATTTCCAAAAAGAAAAAGAAACCAGAAAGCAAGTCTTACAGTACCTTTTTTTTTTTTTTACTTTAATTCACCAGTTGAAATCTGTTGATCAGTTCTAGTATGCAAGCATGATATCGACAGCACAATCTGTACATATTATACCAAAGCGCTCACAGTATTTGTGGTTTCTAGAACTTGTCTAGTTTTCCAGTATAACTGGATCTTAGCCTTTATTCATTTTTGTGACTGAATAAAAATAGACTGAATTTCTGGATTTCATATGTATGTAGAAAGAATAGTACAATGCTATTGCCATATGTCTTGATGTTTAACTTATTCTAAAAAATACTATGGTATTGTAGCCATTTCATATTGTATAAAAGAAACACAAGTGGATTGAATATTTCACTAATTCTTTTGAAAACTGGTTTGTGTGTGAGTATGGGTTATGTAAGGGAAAAAACATGACACAGTTGTAAATGTTTGTGCTCACTAGAAATGGTTTCCATGCATTGTGTAAAGTAATCCTCTATTTTTTTAATTTACAGTAGGTTTATGTGATATTTAAAATAATCCATTTGTGCTTGAAGCCATCAGGAAAAAAATATTAGCCTGGGGAAATTTGTGCCATTGCTTTGAGTTTTTGTGTTTTGGGGGAGGTTGGTGTTCTGGGGTTTTTTGGGGGAGCTGGATGGTGTTTGTTTGTTGGGGTTTTTTTTAAAAGGGGAACTCATATCAGTGGAGATGATGGTTTGAAAGCTAAGGGCACAATCATAGGAGTCACAATTGCTCCCAGCCTTTTGGTAGTTTAAGTCAATGATTTCTTATCCAGCTATTTCAAGCTCTTTTTTTTTTTATATATGTATATATAAAACTATTTGTTTAATCGTAAATGGTGTTTTTTTGAAACAAAATGTGATGTAAACTAATGCTGTAATGCCCATTAATTTAGCTTTCACTGTGTCCAAAAACGAAACACATTTGTATACCCTAATAATTTTGTATGTGTTAATAAAAACAAATAATAATGCCTCTGGTTGATTCAGAAAAGTAGGCTTTCGTGATTGAAAAAATTACTGTTCTTAATTTTTTTTAAAAAAATATATCTGAAAATACATTCCATCTGTAGAGAACACTGTTTTGATAATGGTGCTAACTTATTCCATAATAAGGAAGTGTCATTATTGTAACGAGCCATTAGAAATAATGTAATTAATGTCGCTAGATTTTTTTTTTTCTTGTGCAGTAGGCAAGGGCAAGGGATTAGTTTAAATGTCATCAGCTAAACAGAAGGTAAATACCTCATCATTGAGAACTGTGTTAAAAGATAGATATTTGGGGCCCTATTTATACTTTATATTTTGGAAAGGTTTTTTTGTTATTTCTCCAAAATCTAGACAAGAAGGGAGATTTATCAGAATAGGCTAAGCCCTTAGTACCCCTAGTACAGCACATGTATCTCATGAAGCATTTGTGTAGCTCCCTCCTCCTAATGACCACAATGTGTCTGGACCAAGCCTTAACATCTCCTGTTAGTTTTAAATATGTGTGATGCTTATAGCAGCCTGTATCACATATTCACCACAGATGTTGAAGGAAGTAACCTCACTTCAGAATAGTAGTACCATTATTTTTGAGCTTTTCAGAGTCGGCCTGGAAAGCCGAAGCAGCTTCCAGAGATGTTTACATCTGTGATGCTGCGAGTATGTACAGTTGGAGGCTCAAATCTTTATGTGAGATTTGAACTGGGCCTGGACATGCCCACCCTTGCTACCCAAGTATGTTGCTCCATTTTTTTTATTTGTATCTTCTTTTTTTTTTTCCTTAGAAAACAAGAGCCTCAAAAACTAGATCCTGTCATCTTTCTGTGACTCCAAAGGAGAAGGCACAGATGCACACTGCGGGGTAGCCACTCTGTACGCTTGAGCATCCGATTTCTCAGAATACAGGTATTTTGAATAGTTCTTGGTAGCAAGCCTATATTGCTCTGGAACAAGGAGTGTCCTAGTGCTTACAGGAGTATTTGCAGAAATCCATTTTGAACAGAGTGTAAGGGATCTGGTTTTATAGCTCCAGTTTTCTAAGTACTTTTCAAAGAACTGCGGCAAAACCAGAGGCTATTGTTTCTGATGAATCTTTAGTGAAGTTATATGCTGTAATACCCAGCAGAGTGGAGAAACAAGTTCTTAAAATACCTGTCTGATGCCCTGCATTGAATAGGGAAGCCTAAAAAACAGCTAAATTATTTGGACTCAGTCCCGGGATTTTTAAATAGGGAGCCAGGTCCCCCTTGAAAAGGGTTCACAAGCAGCTTCTGATTAATCAGCACGCATAGGTTTAAGAAATGCAGCTAAACTAAAAACACCTTTAGAGTTTGAGATACAGCCCATAAGGATTCCATTCAGCCTGCAAGTGAGTGTTCATTTCCAAACTGAAATGAGAGTTTTACTCTGAATTGCGAAGGAGACAACGATGCAGTAAGAGAAGGAAAGCTGGATCAAAGAGGTTTTGTAGAGAAAGCCAGGCTACAGGTTTTGTTCAGAGCAGCATTTACTGCCAGTCTCCCCCCCCCCCAGTCTTTGAGGGGAGTGCAAGACAATATATAATAAAAGGTAAGGTTTGAAGTTGGATTAAGTATGCATAGCGTGATCAAATCAGCTTTGAATTACTTGGAACGCTTTTGGAACACTTTTGATACAATTCTTGAACAGTTTGCTGGCTAGTGAGATTTCCACATAACCTCCGCAAGCACGTCTCTGAAGGTAGACTGGCTTTTAATTTCCCCTTGCCTTCACCCCCAGCCCCCGGCTCCCCGTGCCTTTTGGCACTCCTTGGATTACGCAAAGTTGCTAACTTGCAAATGTACTGTTGAAACATCACCCTGTTGAGCTCTAGCCCTGTCAGCTCTGTTCCCTGTGAGCACCCCTCTGCCTTCACTCTAAACGGGCAAAGGAAAGGTAATGCTGTGACGTGACAGTCCCTCTCTGCTGAGCACTTCATCTAATTCTGCACCTGTTTAGAGCTTCGCAGAAGCACTTGTAGCCCTTTGTATTGTGTCTTTGTAGCTCCTGTCCTAAACTGGTAAAAATGACTGTCAATTATTTGCCATTATTGCCTGCAGATGCACATGTTTAATAAGCAGAGAAGTTGCTTTTAACTTCTGAGTGCAGTACTAAAAAAGTTTGTCAAACTTGTGCTTGACAAAGTCTCTAGCAAAACTCTCAGCAGTTTGAATTGTAAGGAGTACCATACATCAGCATCATTCTGCAATTTTTTGAAACTTTTTTATCCTTTCAATAAATTAAGGCCAATCCAAAAATATCTTAAGTGTGAGTTGATTCTTTGCTTCAATCTTTTATATCTTTGGTCACTAATCTTGTTCTATAGTTTCTGCTCATTCAGAGTGGGGATTTCCATCATGTGTACTCTTACTACTGTTATTGTTAGTTCCTACCTCTGCCACTCTTTTGAAGTTTACAAATTTAAGTAGAGGCAATCATTGAAGACTGTACGCTTAGCACATAGTTGCAAGTCCAAGAAACTGTCAGGGTTGGACTGTGGAAATTAGTTACCACTTTCTGGGAAAGCACGTTGATGTGCTGCTTGGAAAGAGGTCCTAGAAGCACCATGTACTTGAAAAATCCCAAGCTTTCCCTGTCATGTGATGATATGAGTAAGAGAATTCAGTACTTTTGAAGATTCCCTGTTGACTTTTTGAGGTTTTGAGTCAGACTGTAAGTTTCTTAAGATGTATAAGACATCTCCTACTCATTCCCTGTCTGCACATCTCCTACCACAGACTAGCATTTCTCAAGTCCAGAAGCCCAGCCTGCCCTTCTCATTGAAGCCTAAAGCCATAAACCCAGCTACCGGTGAAGCGACTGTCAAGGATGAAATGAACCGTCCTGTACTTTTTTCACCTCCTCTTTGTATCCATTCAAGTTCAGAAACAGCTAGTCCTAATACTTGTTTATTCACAGTAATAAACTGCAATGGCTGGCTATTTCTTTTAAAAAGATGACCCTTGAGTTGCAAGTAACACTTTATTGTTAAGGTCTTTACTGAGCAACTTACACTGCAGTAAAACCAAGCAGACGAAGATTTCAACCTGAGCTCTCATTTTAATTCCAAAATTATTATTTTTAATTATAGTCATTATACAAGCCCTTTTCTAGAAAAATGTTTATCTTATCTGAATCTGCTGATTTATAAGAACGATAGTATATATATGCACCCCATGCGTAGGTAATTTATGCACACATATATCAATACATAGTATAATTGCATATGCATAGGGCTGCATATTCATGTTGAACCTAATTCCACTCTCCTTTATGGTAATACAAGTTGGGAGTCATTTCAATGAATTCAGTAGAACAGGGCATATAACACTGGAGTCATGTCTCAACAAGGATCGTAAGTTACATGAGTGAGTACAGAGGCTCATGTCAGCTGCTTATACTGCTTTGTAATTGCTAGCTCACTGAAGCAGGTCAAAATGTAATACTTTGAAAGAACAAGTAAGTTTTGCTAATTCCTACACCCCTGTCTCCACTATAAAGGACGAGTTTGCAGCTATATTTCTCCATGGCCAGCATAACAGCTGTACTACGAAAAGTGTTATCTTTGCTGGTAATATAGCATGAGACAGATCCTGTGTAGATGTAAAACACTGAGTGAGCTCTACCAGTTTAGGCAAGTTGAAAATCTGGACAGATACACCATATGACATTCAGACAGTCTCCAGCCAAAAATTCTCAAAGAGAACAAAATGTGTGAGTGTGTGGTGTATGGGGAAGAACCAGGAGCAGCCAGAGTGACTTCAGAGGAGACGCTAGAAAGCCAACATAACTTACTAGAGAGGAGACACATTATTACTGCTCTGGGAAGCCGACATCTGCACCTCTGTGTGGGATGATATAAACCTTACGTCGGATTCCTGAGCACAGAGAGGCCACGTGCAAGTGAGAGGTATACGCAGGCTTCTCAGCCTGCGAACAGCTTGAATAGGGTGTGCTCCAAACTAACAACTTGCCCAATACTGGCACATGCACAGTAATGCAGAGCTTGTTAATAATATCTATAAAAAAGGAGGGCTTATCTCTCTTCAGAAAGTCACTGTGCAGAGCTTCCAGCCTTCCCTGGTGTCCTATAGTCTGTGAGCCTCTCTGCCTTCCTAGGCATAGGCAGGAAAAACTTATTTGAGTGAAAACATCTACTGAGCTTGCTTTCCCGGCACTCTGCCTCCCCCTGCTTTAGCAAAAAAAAAAAAGTCTTTACCTTCTCTATACAAAGGATGGAATAGCTAGAGCTTCTGCTGTGCCCATCCTTACCCTTCAGCTATTTCTTCATCTCCTTCCTTTCCAGGGGAGAGGTAGGGGGGGCGGCACCTGGGTTTCTCTCCCTGCTGTAGAGTTTGACAAAAATCTCCAGGCTCCTTTTGCTTTTTCTCAACCTTATCTTGCACAAACAGAAATGAAGAGCAGCAGCTGGGAATGAAACTGGGGGGGCTGTAATTTAGAGAGCAACTACAGCGGTGGTTGCAAAGCCAAAGGGTGAAGGAGCGTATGGAGCACACGGTTACTAATGCGGGTGATATTTGTGTACTTTAGTGTGTTATCACCATTCACAGAGAGAGACTCTTTTATGAGGGGTTCCCTCTCAAGTATTATTTGTGTCAGGCAGGGAAGAGATTTTTCTTTGTTGAAGAAAACAGTAGGAACTGAATGGAGAACTCATTTTGGAAGCTATGTGGGCATCAACAGCCAGTGCCAGTGAGCAGGCGATTATATTGTGGGAGATGAAGCAGAAGGGAGAAAGATCTGCATGTTGAAGATGAAAGGGAAAAATTCTGTGTTCTCTGATTCACCCTCTCTGTTCCTAGTCTCTTTCCCTGTTGCATTTGAGGCTACCCTCCCTTTTCCTGTATTCTATCACGATAAAAGAAAAGACTCTTGTACGGGGATGGCTGGAAAGCAGTATCAGTTTGCAACACTCTTATGGTAAAGGGATGGGGGCTTTCCCCTCTCTCAGACCGTGCAGTTCATCTGTAAGAAAAAAATAGCCAGTGGCTCCTCTCGCCCTGGGCTGCCAGCACCGCATTACACGCTCCTTGCTTTCCTGCTTACGCCCTTGAGCAGAGGTAATGTGAGCCTGGTGCACGCTCTGAGGATGTGTTCTTCCTGCCGAGGAGGGGACGGGCTATCCACAGACAACTGAGCTGCTCTGGAGCTCGGGAGACCTGTGTGAAAACTCCAGCCACAACTCTAACTTTCCGTTTGATTTTAAGCAGTTCAGCCCAGATCTGCAAAGGCATTTTGTGCCTCAGTCAGAATAGTAGTTTCCGACCTCAGAAGAAAATTGGGAGAGTAACTGAGCTAATAAAGGCTTGGATGTATGCTGTGATATTGCAGACCATGTAATCTAGAAAATCCTTTTTGTGTCCCTATGGAAGATTATTGCAAAGGTAGTTTTTGGATGACATTGTACTTCCCCACCCTTTAATTCCCCGTTTAAAAAAAAATCTTTAGTATTCATAAGCAATCACTTCCACCATCACCAGTCTTCTTGTTTACAGTAAAATTGCAATAAAAAGTAAATTCCTCTGTTTTCAGAGCTGAAGAGCAATAGCCAGTGTTTGATGCCAACTCCCACCCCCTTCCTATTACCCTTTTGTGTGACTGAAAGAAATCAGTTCGTTGTTGAACTGGTATTTATTTTGGTTTACATGTCAGGTTATTATTGCAGTGAGTGGGTGATTTCTTTTTTGGTCATTTTCTGAGTCTGTCCTGGGAGGACATGTTCAGCACGGGTACATACTGCTGCACTCTTCTGGGTGGAATTAGAACTGGCCAGACCAGCCTTTTCATTCCAAACAACGGGAGGTGATTCTGGTTCCGCCACATGTTAGGCGCCTGTGTAAAATCTACACATGCTTTAGAAAAATAAAATCTAAATTTTCTTTCCTCTTGTTTCAAGAGGTTCATAGCAGTAATATCCCAGGCAATGCCTAACTTGACATGGATTCCTTACAACGCACTGTATTTTGTCTTACGAGGTCTGTTGGTCATTGTAACAGACCAAGATCATTAAGCGTGCAGCACAAACCAACTGTTACTGCTTTAAAGTTTGAGATTATAAATACACATGATCACGTTAAGTAATGGAAATATATCAAGTGTTGCACATCTGGTTTCAGGGATGCATGTTACCCAGACAAAAACAATAGTCAAACAGGGAAAGTAGAATAATTTCCAGGTCAGTAATAATAACTGTTCCCACACCACTCAGGGGAAATCAAGCATGCGTATTTGCATTCAGATACGTACTGCAATCTCAAGAAGTCTGCATACCGTTCTACAAAAGCATGCCAAAGTTTCTTTGAAAAGTTGTGTTTTTCATCACATTAATTACATGTTGGATTTGGGTAGAAGACCACCATCATGACATTACATTAACAACTTTTGCACTAATGTAAATACCGCAAAGAATCCTGCAAACTAAAGTGAGGACACTCTATCCCAGAAATCTCTGCAGAACGTGGTTTAGCACAACAGAGCAGAAATATCACCCTATTTGGCGCCCTGCTCCTGAAATTTAGAATACCTCATGAAGCAGAGATGCTCTTCTAGAAAGGGAGAAGATATCTTTCCAATTTCTGATTTCTCCTTTTGTATTTATAGTTTCTACCTTTATATTAAATCACAGTTCTTTCTTAGATGTATTTCTCCTGTGTTTTAACACAGATGTAAGTGGAAAACTAATACAGTGCCTTTGAAAATCCCAAAATTGCAAAAAATTCTGTGAACAGCGAAGAGTGCACCCCTTTCCTAACTTAACATCAAAGGAGAGTCTCAGGGCATTTCAAATGAAGATAAAAATGTTTAATTCTATGTACAGAAAACACTTTCAAGTGAAACACACACTGGAAGGAGAAAGCTCCCTCCCCCGTGTTTTGGCCTTGCAGCCTCTAAAATCCCGGGACTGAGACTGAGTCACAAGTAGAATTTGAATGCTTTATTTGTTGTTGTTGTTCTTGTCTAAAATCATTATACGCTGCTATGTTAGTGGAAGAAGGTTACTCTATGGAAGAAATAGATAGCAGTAGTTGGATACTCAAGACACTTGTAGCCTTTATAGAAGCTATGTCTAAGATGGGGGATAGTCCAAGTTTCTGGATCCGGGTGCATGACTCTGTGTCCATCTTGGTGCAAGAGTCAACTGACAGCCTGCTTTTGTCTTAAGGACTAGTGCCCTAAGACATACAAGGGCATGCATGTAGGGTTATTTTAATTGCAAAACGCATAGTGTAAAATCTGTCAGAATAGTATAGTTGGGTTGGGTGTGCTTTCAGGGTTTTTTTGCATAGCACAATGACTTTTTCGTCCCACTTTTCCAATGTAGGGTCCTGGCAGCAAGTGCTATACTTGACTTAGCAGCTACGTGGCTTCTCTGCACCAATGCAAAACTTCAGAAATCTATTTTGATTAAGTGAAAGGGAAAAAAACCCTGTATTTTTATTCTCAGTCTGAAAATTCTTACAGAATCTAAAGCTAAGTGGGAATTAGAAATGTGAGAAAAAGGACCCAAGCATAGCAGAATTAGTGCCATTGGCACATTACAATAAATGTGGTTTGGGAACACTCAGATACTCATTGTATTTCTCCAGCCAGCCCAAAATGTAATACATTATCATTCCAAGTGTTGTTAATATTCTGGTTTTATCTGTTGTTTACAGTGTGAAAACCAAGCCCAACATTGCATCCTTACTCAAGGACTATGTTAAAAGATCTTTTTGTGCGATATAAGGAAAGATTATTCACATGATCAAATCATGGCATTCCTACATATTTCCTAAGGCCTTTTGCCCTGAAAAGGTGACTCTTATTTTTAAAGTGCTAACTTTGAGTAGCATTACACAGCAGAAGTCTGTAATTTTTTAATTTTTACAAATGAATACTGTCTGTGCAACTTTATCATGCATGAAATTGACAGTGGCTGTTGGAATTAGACTAGCTAATCTGTTGAGAGCCTTGAATTCACACCTGCAGGTAACTGAATTTATAGCACTCAGTTTTGTAAAACAGCTAAATAATGGCAGTATTATGCTGAATGTCTGACACGCAGAATACATATGAGTTCTCTTCTTCTGCAAGTATTGAAATACTGCTGAGATCTTAAAGTTCATGGCTCCAAAAACTGAGTAAAGAATTGTAATCTCATGACTGGCTCCTTTCTCCACATTGTTCAGCAATATTTTTTCTGTTGTTCAGTGCTTTTTCTGTTGTTTTCTTGTGCTGTGTATGTACACCTCTGCTGAAGTCAACATGTAGGGAGAAAAATTATTTTTTTCCAGGCCAATGGTGATTTTCTCAACAGAAGGACACCTTTAAATGTTTTGCTATAGCAGGTGTAAAGCAGAAGGATAGATGTTGGGTGAAGATCTGTGGTAAAATGTCTCTGAACCTCTCTGATAGAATTTTTCTACAAGGAACACATACCAAGAAAAAAGACTCACAAACTCTCCTTTCTGGTTAGATTATTCATCAATTTCTGCTGAGTTAATGGACTGTTCTTCCCTTATTTTCATTTCTTGAAGGTAGCTATAGTCTATTGAAAGACCTTAAATTTTGGAGCAGCAAGAAAGGAGGGGCCTAACTTTTGTTTAGGGAGCTAAACAAGGACAGAAAGTTCCTCCATCCCTCTGCTTCTTTAACATGAAGTGAACACAAGAGCCACTTTTGGACACAAAACAGGGTAACTGCATCTTCTTTCTCTATTGCTCATCTTTTCTTTACTTGGTATGTTTCTTCAGCATCCTGTTCCCTCATATGGATCAAAATCCAGTTAATAGTTGAGCTCAAGGCAGACCTTTAATCTGGGATATTCTGGTGAGCTTTAAATCAAATAGACTCACTTTGAGCTTCTTCAGGTGCAAAACATGATGAATGTGCCTTTGAACTTGTAGCCTAAGTTCCTTTTCCTTGCCATTCATTTGATTTCTTCCTAATGTAAGCTTTTTGAACGGTCTTTGTCTGCAGATCTTGGGTCATGAAAACATTTTGGGACAATATAGAATGTTTATGGAAAACTAAGGAAAAAAGCTGTAAGAAGGAGGTAAATGGTCAATTGTACTTACTGTTCCAGACCACAGTGATACTTGTGTGGTAGCTGCAGAGCTTCAGAGGTGTTCATGAAACAGTCTTTGTCATTCTTGGGATAAAGGAGAACACTGCTGTCCTCATGTTTACAGAAAGGGAAAGATAGTCTCCTCTGACGTAGGCTCTGATCTTGTCATGACTTTTAGGTAATTTTCAGAGGTTCTGAACATCCATTACTCCAAATTTAATCTTTGTATTGTTTCCAGACAATCCCACCTCCCATTGTGGCTTCTTCCAGGGTCTCTAAGATTATCCAGCAGGGTAGAAAGAGGGCATTATATCTACAACGTGATCCAGACTCGCAGCAGCTATGCGGGAGGAAGGCATCTAACTGCAAAGTATCAGAACTGGAATTTAACCCTGATATCCAGAGGTTAAGCAGGTCTTCCTCTCATCGCCTCGTTATCATAATCACAATATGTATTTTAGCTAAATGCAAGGCAGCAGGACAGATTGGACTATGGTGAGTTCCTCAAAAAGTCAACATACCAGCTTAAATCAGAGACAATACTAACAAAACAAGGATCAGATTTAGCTGGAATGCAGGTATTTGCTGGGAAAGAGGGAGTGAAACATGAATCAAATTCTACCCAGAGTTTTCAAATCAAAGAACTAGAGTCGCAAGTGAGTTTTTTCAAAGGACTGCAAGAATATCTGCTAGAGTACCAAGGGACTTCTGTCTCATGGTGAATTATAAGCAGAAGACAGGTGCAGGCATTGATTTGACTAAAACATTCAGTTTGAGACACAGTGGAACTTTTTGCTGTTTGATTAAAATTCCTGGTGCTAAACCACAAGCAGTTCCTCTCTTTCACTTTGCCCCAAAGGGCTTGCTATAACGGGGGACAATGAGCAAGTAAGCAGGTTATCCATTCGTTCAATACATACACCTTCTGCTAGCTGGGCATGAGTAGGAGGGATTGTGTCAAAGCTGAACAAAGAGTTATGGTGCTGTTGGAATCTGGCCTGTAATCGCATCCCCATAATACCACTTTAACTCCAGTATGATTAGGTTGGTGTAGGTCAGAGTAAATTGTGCAGCTGTACTAAAGTAAGTTGTAGGTCTTGTGCTATGTCCCGCAAAGAGCATAATACCTTTTCTCATTTTGCAGTTGTTGTGTGTTGTGTTTTAAGGCTGAATTTGTTTTCAGTATTGCTCTCAGTGTGCTATACATGCAGCTTCCAATACCTTCTCAGTGTCCCAACTTGTAATGTTTTGTGGAAGTGAAGTGAGTAAGAGCATGTATGTAAGTAGAGTTACCATCTAATAATGCTAGATTTTATGACATGAGTAAGAGCTATTAAGAAATTGGCTTGTGTTTCTTCAGGCATTCTCCACAGAACCTACTGCTGTGAGTCACCCCACTGAGACTGGTAGGATCAGATCTTGCTGGTCTGATTGGTAGGATCAGACCAAAACCAGTGTTTGTCCAGTGGTCTTTTCTTCAAGGAAGCTGCTGGTGGTGACACAGGTGTCACTGACCTGCTCACCAGCCTTGTTTCAATTTGAAATACAGAACTGTGATTTTTGTAAAGCTGGAGATGAAGGGAATGTGCACCTTTCACATCACAGTTGAAAAACCACGCCAGGATATGTTTATCAGGGTGAGCAGCCGTTAGCAGTATTTTTTGGTTGTACCATAGTTATTGTAATGTTCGCACAAAAGAAGGTGTTGCAATTGTACCATGAGCTGGGGAAATCGTGGCGATTCTGCTGCAAGACTCTCACATCTCACTGTTCTCTGCCATAACAAAATGTACACACCAGCAACAGCTTGGCACAGAGGAGGGTAAAGTTCTTTCCTGAGGTGAGGGAAGGGAACTTGCCCCACCCTGATGATATTGTTTGAGCTTCAAAAGAGCCTCTCTTTGAGACTTCTTAAAGTTTCTTGCTAAATTGAGATGCTGCACAGAGCAATTAGAGACCAGACCTAAAGGTAGAAATGTTTAATCCTTATTTTTAGCACCTTGCATTTTATGAGTGCAACCCACTCAGTGAAGTAGATTAGTAAATAAAATTAAAGGCAGGGAAATGTAGGCATAAAAATAAATTATTTTCTCATAAGCAGACAGTACACTTGTATTAGAGCCAGATAAGAAGCAAAGAGTTTGTAGCCTGAAAGCTAAAAGTCTCTTGGAGCAGTTCCCCTTGACCATAGTTAGATCTCAACTTAGGAATCAGAGTACACTCTGAGAAGAAAGGAGAAGTTTCTTTTCTTCACTTGAAATGAAATTGTGCGTTTTGCATCCAGAAGAAGTGTGAATTTTGCAGTTTATTAATTCTCTGATGTGTTTATAAGGGGCTCTTCATTCTTAAATTCTTGGAAACATGTTGGTTTTGGGAGATAGGCTACATGTGCTGTGCAAACCTCAACAGAGTTACTTAAAATATCATACAAAGGAAACCTTTCTTGAGAATCTCCGTGCATATAATAGATGGGCATTACTGCCCAGTGAAGCAGATGGTGATTTCTCAGGCACTCAGATTCATGAAGCCTTGGTTTTGTTTCTTAATCCTGGGAAGGGACAAAGCCTAACAATGATTTTTTGACCCCTGCAGTGCGTAAGCAGTCCAGCCAAACTTTAATTATTAGTAGGCAGAGACCTCTGCTGGAAATTGTTCAGTACTTCAGGGAAATACAGATTTCTATTAACTGTTAGCACAACCGTTAGAAAACCCTCCTGGTGAGAAAGGTCAGAGGCCTGGAAAGGACTACATTAATGGCAGCATAGATGTTCTTTATGTGGCCTTTCTCTCCGTCCTTTCTGTGAGAGCTGAATGGCTCTCTTTAAAGAAATTATCTAACTTGGATCTGTACCTGAGTACAACAGTGGCAACACTTTCAGACTGCCTCTGGGAAAAAGCAGTCCATTTGACCCAGCAGTGTCTTGGCAGACAGCCGTATGTAAGTTCATGGCGTTGGCAGCAGCCGTGCTGGAGATGTACCTTGGGCTAATGCAGGGGACCCCGGGGAGAAGAGAAAGCCCAGCTGGACAACTCCTTCTGGCAAGTACAGCACCAGCATGTGCTAAGTAGCTTCAGAAAGAGCCATTAACTGCATCAACAAATGATCAGCAAAATGTTGAAGCCACAGTCCCTGTGCTAGTCTGTTCTGCAGAAGCTTCCTCATTGGTGTTTTCTTTTATTAATAGTTGCATTGCTTTTGGATGCGATGGTACAGCTAGCAGTGTGCTGCCAGTTTCTCAGCTCAGGGCAGGTTGTATAAAGCTAAAGCAGGACTTGAACCAATATTTTTTCCCAATAGGTGGCAAAATTTGGTAGCTGTCATGAGCATTGGCTTCCCACCTCTGAAAAGGAAACTGGCTTTGCTCTGGGACAGCATCGGAAACAGCAGACCACCAAAGCTCCTGAAATTCAACAAATGTCCACCAGACCTAGTTCTGGAGAGTCCTAAGTTTGTCTCCTGACAATAGGATTCAAACTCAAAAATGAAAGAACACTTCTCATGGAAACTGCAGCTCATGAGTATGTGCTGTTAATTTCTCCCCAAATCCATAAAAAGTCACAATAAAATCTCTAGAAGCATCTGGATTCTTTGGAGTTGATCAGTCAGTCCGCTGGTCTAACATTGTACAGTTACAAACAATACAATCAATACAATTTGGAGTAAATTAGGGTATAATGTGGCCCTCATGCAAAGTTTATTGGTTAATGGAAAGATTCCTACTGACTTCAAGTTTTTGATTGTCCTCAAACAGAGCATCTCCACCAGCTACATAATATGCCTATGTAGTAGATAGCATTTTAATAGTTTCCCTTGTCATTTACAACTGCAGCTTTCTCTGCTTTCAGCCAAGCAGAGTGTAACTGCTGGCCATGTGTACAAGGAATGGTAGTAAAGTTTTCGGTGTGAGTGACAGTCTGACAGACTTCTTGGAGGGGTCGGGATATTAACTTTTAAGCTAAAGCTTCTCAGCAGACTTCCCATTTTTCTTAGAAAAATTTGCCAAAACTTTCTTAGTTTACCCACAGACAAAAGCCCAGTTTAGAAATCCTAGCTTTGTAGTATTTTTGGTTCTGTCTGCTAATGTTTCTTTCTATTAATTTTCATACAAAGAGATTCCTGCTCCTATTGACCCAAGTAGCCCATACCGAGTACTTGTGGACTAGTTCAGTTCACACACACCTCTTTACTTGAAAGAATATCCAGAGTCACAGATTTTCTGATTAAAGAAGAAATCAGATAATATTGGTCTAAAGCTCTTTCATCCAGCACCCCACCCCGAAGTCCAGCCTCTATATGTAATTGCTTGTTCAAAATTCCTTCTCAGTGAGTTTTCATGTTCTGCCTCTTCTTATCTGGCCCTGTCTCTTTTCCTGTGACAAACCACTTCTCACACCACTTCTAGATATGTCTTAGGAATTGCTGGGGTGCTGGGCTTTTGATTTTTAGAAGAAACTATGTTTCTTACAACCTTTGTCTTACACAAAGAGCCTATTGACCCACTCATTTCAGTGATGTTTAAGAGGCAGAGGATCCTCTGATACCTCCCTACATTGTTTGACTCTTCTTTGATCTACGCTAACAACATTATTTTTCTGTGGTAAATAGAATATGTGGCCTTGGAATATTTCAAATATAAAGAATATATTACCTTACATACAGAGCTGCTTTCATACAGATTAGTTTCCCTGACATGTCAGAACAAATCACTCAAATATATTTTACATTCTTTACTACTGATCATAAATCAAAATTCACAACGTGATAAACCTTGCTATGATATTGGGCTTGCATGTTCTTCATTTCTCCAGATGTACGCGGTTTTCATAACCTGTATGCATCTAGTTTTTGTGACAAACATTTGTCACAGACATAGGCTCCACTGGAATAAGGTGCTAGACAGCAAAGAGAAAGTTTATGATTTTTCTGTACACTGCACCATAACATTTCCAAACCCTGTGCCTGAACTTAGTTCTCTGTTGCTTATCCTTGTGAGCACGCCAATCTGCACTGACGTACTAGATTACTTAAGCAGTCTGGTGGCCACGTTCATGTGGAAGGAGAAAAATGAATACAAATAAGGCTTTCCGAGTGCTTGGCTTCCATGTCATCATGTAAAATAGTCTAAAAGTTCTAGTGATCCAGATGGAAAATAATTAGAACAGGTTTTGATACAAATTGGCAGTTGTAGGATAACTGCAGTACAAGCACTGCTCATAAAGAGACATGTGGCCAGCTTAGGATAGCCAGCACAAAAGTGCAAATTGACTCCATTATGTCACAGAGGATCAAACACTGGGCAAAAGTTTACTTATATTACTGTGCTCAACCCTGATGAAATAATTGAGATTGCAGCTGGCAGGAAAATGTAGCCCATCAAATCCTTTAAAATACCCATTGTTTTTATTAGTATTTTTACCTGTTATGCACATCATTAGCATTGTAAAGAAAGCAGGAGTTGTAGTACATCTATTTCGGAAAGCAAGCTAATTTTAGAGAAAGCCAATGTTATCTTCCTCTTACATAATATGATTAGAGGTACAATGGAAAGCAAGAGTGTTTCGAAAGTCTGCTTTGGAGGCCACTTTAAAAGCATTTGTATTGTATAAATGATCACAGAAATGAATATGAAAAAACACATAGATGAATTTTGAAATTGTAGAGGGTTTGGCAAGCAAGTGAGAAGCCCTTTTCTTATAGTGTCATCTGTTTTCACTTTTACACTAAAACAGCCCTGCGGTATCCTTTTAAATAGTGCAGGAGCCCCCAGCTGGGCCTCCCTGACCTCTAGTGCAAAACCCACCAAAATGCAGGAAAAAAGCTTCCCTTCTAAAAAAGCAAGAGCCATGTGTGAAGAGTGCATGTGTGTAAGCTATAATATAGAACTGAGTTGTGTGGTTTGTGTAGGTTTTACTGATTAGAAGTGAAACCAGTTTTGTCACCATATTGACGCCTTCATCTAGATGAAAAATTCAGACCAACCAGAAAACAAAAGCCTAGCCTTGGGACTAATAGCCTTAAAGATGGAATAAATTAACATTTTAAAAGCAAATCCATCCCCACCAGAGTTGTTAGGCAAGAAAAGGAAGGCTGAAACCAGTATAGATTCATCTGTTGACATTGCACAGGTGGCTTCAGACTCATGGTGACGCAACATCAAGAGGTAACATCTTGAGTCTTTTCAAGTAAGAATCTTAAGTTTGCCTCTGTAGGATTTTTCACACTGAGGTGTCTCTACTACAACATTCACTCTATTCGGTCATTTATTCCTGGAGTTTTCTGTAGGGCATCTGAGCGATTCAGTCAGCATATGGATAGACGGTAACAATAAAGGTCCGGGCCTTAGGAGCATCACAACGTAACCCAGTAATAATAACTGTACATGTTCTGACCTGGCTTCTGCTCATTACTGTAGCAGCATCTCTGGATGCTACTGCCCGTTCAGTGGAAGACTGGAGCTGAGCATGCTGCGTGGTGGGGCAGCAGCCTGTGACATGCCTGGCAATGAACTACATCCCTTGAATCTGGAGGCAAGAATTTAGGTGCTTGTTGCCCTAGTTTTTAAGTGTTTGAAGCACAAGCTTCAAATAAAGGAACTTGCAGGGGCACTTCACTAAGAAAAACAAGAGAAATGGAGCATTTGTCCTTAATCCAAACCACAGTGGTTACTGACAAAAGAAGGACACTGAGAGGATCAAAGCTGTCACCAAAAAAAATGTAGTACTTAAAAGAGAGGGTGCAGCAGTATCCTCATTCCTACTGATACTTCCCTCTCTGCAAAACACTGAGAGACTGCACATAAACATTTGTATTAACATGTCACGTGATGGTGCTGCATTGACGGTGATAGATTTCCTGGCATCCAGATGTGTAGAAAGGCAAACATATGGCAGAGTGATCTACTACGGGATGGCTATTTGGACCTCTGCCCAGCCCTTCAGGGATTCTCAGGATCAGTAAGAACCAGTAGGTTCCTTATTGTGTGTGTGAGAGATGACTGTGTAGGCAATGAAATGAAGGCACGTGTACGTACCATTCCTGTGTCTGAAGGTTTACATCAGCTTTGTGTGTGTATACTTCACAGTTTTATGTGATATATGTATACAGTTTAAGTAGCGTTTAGTATAAATTTGATCTTCCAGTTTTTCATTAGTAGTCTGTAAGTGTACAGAACTACATAGCATCTAAAGACTGAAATTCTGTCTGGAGAACTCAAATGCAGAATCTTGCTGGTCATGCAAGTGGGTGGTCAGAATTAATGGGAGTTTTACACTCGGCAGGCTTGCGTGAATGGGCTTTGTTTCATTGCCCAGTGCAGCAGAGGACTGGGTACACCAGCTACACACTGGCCAAATTATTCCTTGTATTGGTGTCAGCAAAGTTGAACCATTATTGGCCTATTGACCTCTGTTACTTTGCAGTTATTGTAAACTACATATTTGCTGAGAAATTAATTCCTCGCTTTAATTTGTATACCTGTTGTCACTTTATTAACTTTGGGAAATGAACACAAAATGGAACCATCTTTTGCCTGTTTATTTAAAGTCCCTGAAACAGACAGACAAACAAATGGCACAAAGTCTGTATAATGGCCAGTAATAGATGTAAAACAGCTTACGGTTTTCAGTTATAGAATAGCCTGCTGTTACTGCTTTATATTACTGCCCTGAATCTCGACTGTTCATATCCCTTGTTTACAATGTTAATTTTATATGATGTGGACATTACTGCTATCCAGGTGAATAGTTTATATTGGTTTGAATCCTTCTATATTGGATGCTGAAGTCTACATGCTGTGAGTTCCCTAAGCTACCACTGTAAGGTAAAAACTGTCCTGGAAGGCTGGTAGTGGGCAGAGGAGGACACTGCATGGCAAAGCAAACCACAGCTTGTTTCAATGTCATGCCATTGCTGCCCGAGACTTGTCCTTCACACAGATGTATGGAAAAGAACTTTTCCTGTTGGCAGGGTCCAAAATGACACATAGATCCAGAGCTAGATCTCAGCGTTAGCTTAAACTGAGGTGTGCAGGGCAGCACAATTTAACTAAAGGTCTGTGGTGCCTAACCAGATGTACCAGTTCTTGCCTTTTTACTGCTCCTCTGCTAGCCATGCCCCAGAAATTCACTGTTGATCACTGGATGACACAATGCAGCTCTGAGTGTTCAAACTATTTCTCCTCTTTGGGCACCATGGGCCACATGGCAACAAAGACTGACTTTCATCTTTGTAGGGCCAGTATCTGCCCAGTATGGCAAACGCTCACACCCCATGAAGTTGCAGAGGGAGGATGCAAGACAAGCAATTAATACAGGCATTACATGAATGGACAGAAGATTTGGGTATCACTTCCAGTCCCCGAGTCCCTGCTCATTTCTAGACAGGCAATACGCCCTTTGAAAGTTTCAGGGGGAGCAAGACAGGAGAAGCATTATGTCCAGTGGGAGTAACAGTCTATAAATACCTGCCCATTATAAGACTATCATTTCCAATTCTGTTTGGCTGCTTCATCTCATAATATTCTCTTTGACTTTCTTAATACTAACCAGCCTAAATATTTTATGCTTGTCTTCCAGCAATGTACTAAGCCCCTAGCTGCTGCTCAGTGAAGATAGGTATCATTTTTCTGTTTATTCTGAGACATTGTAGTTCTCTGAACTACAGTGGGAAGGTTTGAACTAGTATTTATGTTCGATGAGATGGCATCCACTTATGTTTAAGTGATAGCTAAAGAAGAAAATAAACAAGTGATGAGAAGCAAGCCGTTTCCTTACCAAGTCACCGTGTTTTAATTAAATAGTAATGTTGTCACTTTTCCAGAAATATGTACATTTCCTGGCTTATAATAATTGCTCTGCAAATCTGTTAGGATATATATTATTTTGTAACACTTTCTTGTATCTTATTGAGATTTTACATTTTAGCAACTCAGTTTCTCAGTAGTATGAATCAGGAACAACTTCACTATCCAAAGTAGATAAAGTGGCATAAACAGTAGCAGAAACAGACCCTTTGACTTCTAAGAGACCCTAGTGCATATTGGCTGTTTGCTAGCAAGTGCAGTAGCCCTGATTTATTATTATTCTATTTATTATTTATAAACATATAACTTTCCAAACTCAGAAGAAGAAAACCATGCTTTCTTTGAAGAGGGCAGTGTTGAAGAAAACAAAGTCAGACTATGGGGAAAGGGATACATTATACAACAAAGGGATCACTGAAATGCCAGTCAAGGTAATATTAATTACAAGTTAAAATCTTAATTGTTACTAAGCATGTTAACTTCCTTTCCTCCTCCACATCCTACTTGTGACCTTTTCTTCTCATCCTATATACCACTTTAATTACAGGCTCTTTACATTCCTATGCCACATTCCTATGCTAACCCTCGCTCATTAGAGATGTGGTACACCTAATCAGCTGTGCTGGGTGCCTGGGAGGGATGGAGTTTTAGGGAAGGAATTCAAAAGAAATGAGGTTGTGATTCTTGAGAAGTAGGATATGAAGGACATATCACGAGCAGGGAGTATAGGCTGGAGATCTCTGAGAGACAAATAGGTGAGCAGGATATTAGGTTTGGCATGGTTAATGGGGAAACAATCGACATGTGGCTGCCACATGACAAGATGTAAGTAGGAAGGGGCAGTCTTGCAGGCCATCGCAAGAAACATGATCTGGAGGTAGTGGGTATGTGGAATGTGTGAAGAAATGTGCTTTTAAGAAGTTCTCACAGGAGCCAGCTGGAACCAGTTCTTGCATTGCGCAGGGTGGTGTGCTGATCTTTCAGGGTACACCAGAAGGCTTAAGTGATAGCATTTCAGACCAAGTCTGGTAGTGGTGGATTCGGCAGCCTCAGTCCCTCCCTTCCAGCTTCCCTTCGCTCCCTGGAGAGGAAAGGAGCGGCTGTCCAGAGAACTGGGTTCTTCTTTGTTGGGAATGAGAGAGGGAGAGAAAATAACTTCCCACATTTTCTGCCTGTCCAGTGATAACTTACTTCCCCTGCAGCCCATCAGGCGCAGAGTCATCCATATCCACTTCCCCAAGCCCCTCCTCATGCCCGTTTTCATGCTGGCACCTAACATGGTCATCATCCTCAGTACCACTATGGCCACATGGGCCGTGGACTCTCCTCAGTGCCTTCAACCCCAGTAATATCTTAGTCCTTACCCCACATCCCTTTGAGCACTAGTATCACCCAGGAGTCAGAGGGATAAGGCAGGGGGTCTGGGCAGGATGAGGATGGAAAGATAAGAAAAAAATTACTGGTTTTGTCTGAGATAAAGTTAATTTTCTTCACAGTAGCTCATATGGTGCTATGTTTTGGATTTGTGATCAAAACGGTGTTGATAACACGGGGATGAGGTTTTTATTGCTGAACAGCGCTTATGCAGCATCAAGTTCTTTTCTATTTCACACACTGTCCTGGTAGCGACTAGGCTGGGGCTGCACGAGAAGCTGTGAGGGGACACAGCTGGGACAACTGACCTCAGCTGACCACAGGGTTATCCCATTCTATATGATGTCATGCTCGGCAATAAAAGCTGGTGGAAGGAGGAACAAGGGACATTTGGAGTTATGGCATCTGTTCGCCCAAGTAACCACCATGGTGTTGAAGCCCTGCTTTCCTGGAGATGGCTAAACATCTGCCTGATGATGGGAAGGAGGGAATGAATTTCATATTTTGTTTTGCTTGCGCATGCAGCTTTTGCTTTCCCCATTAAACTGTCTTTATCTCAACCCACAAGTTTCCACTTTTACCTTCAGGATTCTCTTCCCCATCCCACTGGGGTGGAGGGAGTGAACAATGGTCTGTGTGGGACTTAGCTGCCTAAGTTAACCGGGGTTAACTCACAGCAAAGCAGCAGCAGGATGCTCAGCCCAGTGAAGCCAATGTGTAAAACACAGGTATGGCAGGAAGAAGACATTTCCAAGTGACTCCTGGGCAAAGCACAGTGATTAAAAAGAACTGCCACATCCTCAAAGGCACTGATTCACACGGACTGGAGAAAGAGGGTGTGTGGATGGGAGAGAGCAAGAAAGAATGTGTAGTGGTGATTTCTGGAGAAAAGTGCCTTCATGGAGAAGAAAAATGCTTACGGAAAAAGAAAGATAGTAAGATTTGGATGTGGCCTAGGTAAAAGAGGTGGAGGGAGATAAGAGCCGTTTCATAGATTTGAGTCACTGAGAGTTTGGTGATGTTGGCCTTGGGAAAAGAGGAGGAGGATCTGAAGAAAGCTTGAGAGGTGACATCATGGGGAAAATGCTGAGAGTTTTTCTACTGGTTTCAACAGAGTTGGGATGACATTCTCGTCATTCAGTTTGGATCCTGTTAAACTCTTGTTGATATCAAGCTATCCAGGAAGAAACTCAAAACCAAATTATTAATTAATTCCTTGTTTTTCCTGTGATAACACCTATGCATCACACTGCATTACAACAGATGAGATTCAGAGCTTGGGTTCTGGAGCTGTGAATTCTAGAGCAGTAGGTGCATCCCAACATCCAAACGCTGCCCCTGAGAGGGGTTTTAGGTACCAAACAGTCACAATCTCAAGAGGTTGCATGTTGGCCACGTTATTGCTTTCTGTTCCCTGGCTTCTGGCTCTGTCATTCAGGTGACACAAAGGTGAAGTTACAAAGCTACTTAAATAAATACGTTCTGTTGTCCATGTTGGGATGTAATTATTCATTAAGTCACATTCCAAAAGGCACTTTGATGAATGTACCAGAGGGCATGTGAGAGAAAGCTTTTCCTCCAGTATTTATGAGGGGAAACTACGATGGGGTAAGTGTCATGAATCCAGCACTAAATTTATTGTTCCTGTCAACTCTCAACATATTTCTCACCCAATAAATTTCTGAGGTTTTAGATGACACATTTGAAATATTTCTTCAGAGGATAAATGTCTGTTGCAGGTTTTTCTTTCCTAGGTATTATGGCTTTATAACTTTGGAGATGGAGTTTCTCACATGGCCATTTGAAGAGGCATTTTATAGATTAGTATATCAAAAGGAGATGAGAAGTTATTAGTTTCATTGTAATGAATGACATCTCTAACAAACACATAAAATTATGGGAACAGCAAAGCAGACTGTGCAACTTCTGTCCGACAAGATAATCTTCGTATCACAGATGTTTACTGCATATTAATGGAAGTACTAGATTTTGATGAGTGTTTCTTAACAAATGGCTGCTAAAGCATCTCACATGCCACAAGAGAAAATTCAAAGAACAGAAGTTGCAAAGTCAGGTAGTCAAATGTTGTGAAATATTTGGGCTCGGGTTGCTGGTGCAACTTTAATTCTGCTGTCTTCTTGGGAGGTTTGTGATACAATCTTTAATAATCTCTTTATGAGTTGGTTTGTTTAGTTTCTTCCCCCCGTAAAAAATCTCAAGCTGGTTACCACTTAGAGACTCTAGAAGGTCATAGAGTCCAATACTTTTGTATGCAGTGTCAAGATTTCCACACAAGCTGACGAGTTAATGGGCAGCATAGCAACAAATCATTAGTCTTTGCATGGAGAAGTTACCCGCAGAGAATGAGATGTACTGGGACATAGAATTTTGTGAGATAACGTGTGGGTTTTCTGGATGTATTGTAAGACATTCTGAAACCTTGGTGTTCCTACAGTCGTGGCTGCTTTCACCTCTGTATCCTAATACCTTTCTGCTTTTCTCAAGTCTTTCCCAGGCATTAATCCCTGCTCCCCTTCCAGCTTTTCCCAGTTTTCTCTGCATGCATGTCTGGTCATTCCGCTCTTGTAGGGAGACAGCCATGTTTTCCTCTCATGAGCTTTGCTTCCACAGTCATCTCCAGTCATGAGCTGAATCACATTCACTTTAGCCTAGAGCACATTTAGTCCAGACAGACCATCTGAGACTTGTTTATCAACCCCTATTGAGCACGTATGAATGCTTTTCGGAGTCTTGCAACTTAGCTACATTTTTATGGGTATCCTTAGGATAACAAAAGGTACCTGGCAATTTGGTAATTTTACAGTTATTTTTTCTGCGGTCATTGCCAGAAGAGTTTTGGTTTTTAGCCACACCATCATCGTGGAAAATTTAAATTCTAATGGTTAAATTATGAAAAATATACAAGAAACTCAAAGCAAAGGTTTGAACTGGAAATCGTTAAGCAGCATTAACTGTAGACATCTTTTCTCTGCTGTAGCTTTAGCTGAAACACCTGTAGAGCACAAGGAATGGCAGCAATGTATACTTGCTAATAACATTTCCATCGCACACAAAACCTTTCCAGCTAATAGTGGAAGGCTCCCAGCCACAGAGGAAGTTAATTTTAACTGAAGCGCTCCGATCTTTTCGGCCTTCAGGATACGCTTTCACACCTCTGCAACATGTAAAGCAATCACCTTAAAGATTGTCTAGTTTAATATGATTAGGAGATTGCTCCAGTGTATAACATAAGAAGATTCGTGAAACTGAGTATAGATAACTTGCTCCAGCTATGATACCTACCCTTCTCCCTTCTAAGCTGATTAGAGAGAAGGCTTTGAGATCCCCTGGTGATCTTCTTATCTCCAGTAATTAAGAATATCCTAATGGGCATAGTAAGTGCCTTCCTATGCATGTCGGGATGGACATACAACATCAGGGCCTCTTTCTGCCTGACATGAAGTAGCTCTGTGAGTGCACACAGTGCTCTCAGACCTGTCTTGCACAGAGGAATGGCTCAGTTGTGACTCAGAACAATTTCCTATTAAAATATTTAACAGACAAGCACTAGCTTACTGTGGACATAAGCAAAATACTAATCATTGTAGTCATCGCTGACATGTTTTTACATACAGGAAATGCAGAAGGAGAGAAAATTCTATCAGCTATAGATAGATAAGTAAAAAGAAATAAATTTA
Organism: Rhinoptilus africanus; assembly: GCA_013400135.1. Taxonomy (NCBI): domain Eukaryota; kingdom Metazoa; phylum Chordata; class Aves; order Charadriiformes; family Glareolidae; genus Rhinoptilus; species Rhinoptilus africanus. The sequence continues at coordinate 763,205 of VXBO01014427.1, read as the reverse complement.
TTTCAGTATCTCACAGTAAAGTTGATTATACAAGTAGTCATGCTACAGAGCATTTATAGTCTGATCTCAGAAGGGATTTGAGCGGAGAAAGCAAAAATAGTAAGGTGGCCAGGGACAGAATTTCAGAGGCAAATATAATAAGCTGTGTGGATACTACAGACAGGCAGCATCTCACAAAATGGCAAGTGCAAGATAGCAGCTTGAATAGGGTCACATACAAATATCCAATATAGTTCTGCAAAACTGTGTTCATGGAGTATTTCATGCAAAACGTACGTATGTTTAAAAATTTATTCATGACTTTGGAGGGTGCTTTTGAAATTAGGCCTTTTATGTCCACATGCTCTTTTCTTAAAGATTGATCCACACTTTTGAATCAATGGAATTCTTTCTCTATGAACATTTTCAACCAGGAATATAGCTATTTTTCTCCTCATATGAAAAGAGAGGAAATTATCAGGGCTAGTTTAAAGCTCCTCAGTAGCTTAAGAACACTGTTTCCTAGGAATTATGGGGAAAGCAAAATTCAGTAGTGTGGCAGTGGTTTCAAAACAGTTACCTCAGACACCATCTGTCCTGGGTGACTCACGGTTTCACTACTGACCACATTCCTGGCCCTGCCACCTCTCTGCGCGGTCCTGCTGGGCCTCTGCCTTTACTCCCCTCCCTGTCGTACTTGTATATACTGCCCTGCTCTGGAAACACACCACCTGTCTGGTAGGATGAGAAGTGAGGGGGAACTTGGTCTTATGGTTTTGAGGAGCTTAGGCAAGAAGGAGAGAGCCATCCCTGCTGCAGGTCTCCCCTGCTCAGTGAGGACATGGTGTTGCTCCCTCTGTGACCTGCTGATCTTCGTCTGTGCCCAAAGCAGACTCAGCTGTTGACTTCTGTAGACTTAGGACCTGGCCTATATACATGTAGCATATATATTAGCATGCTGCCACACCCCTCCATTCACGGTTATGATCTGAAAATGCTCTTGAAGTGTTTGGAAGAAACTCTCTTCACTCCTCTTTCCCACTTCTGTGTAGAAGGGGTAGATGAACTCCTCTTTGTAACAGGAGAGAAAGGAACAGAATGCAGGTGACCTAGCAGGAGATTTGTATGCTGTGCTGAGTGGCCGGCGGGGTTATACACACTAAGAAACTCCTTTGCTGTTTGTGCTGAGGTGGTTTTCTGTGCTGCTAATATGTGGAAGGTTTGATTTGGTTTTTATCAGCAGGGAAATTTGCTTTTTCTTCCCCATCCTTTCCCAGCATCTTAACCATGGCTTGATGGAGGAAACGTCTGCAAAGCATGTTTAAGAGTTTTCAGCTGGCCAAACTTGAGCAGAGTTCTTACCTTGGCAACTCATTCATCCTTTGCAGCCTATACACAAGATAAAAAGAGACATGCATCCTTGCATGTCCACGGGATGAGTTTTCTTTGGAGCTCTAGTATGTGGTTATCTTCACTGCAAACTACAAACATTATTCATTCACTGTATTCTCTGCAGACATTGATGCTGGGACAAAAGGAAGTAAAAAAGTGGACATTTCAATGAGATGTTTCAGTTCAGTATCTAGTCACTTTGAATTTTGCTATTCTGACATTAGCAATACATTTTTGCATGGATGTGTATGTAATGTGTACAATTTCCTTTTGGAAGAAATTGGCATGCATCCTCCTCCTTTCTGAATTAGGGGCACTCAGTAAGTTACTAGAAAGCTATTCATATCTGAGATGAAAAGCAAATAATGTATTTAAAAAAAAAAAAAAAGCAGCTCCACCTCTTTAGTAAGTATTCTGGAGATAAGGCTGGTTTGGGGAATAGAAGCTTGGGAGGTAAGACACAACACAACTCAGAATTATTCTGGACAGACTCAGATCAGAGTCTGCAGCTCCTATACTCAGAGATTTTATATTACATTTTTCTGAAGGGAATTTAAACCGAAATGAGGTATCAGTTTAAACGGATGCAAAGTCTTATCTGATGTGAAAGTGAAAGTGAGCTGTTTGGCCACATGTCTATGCTGAAGGTGGCTGCATTGGCAACCCTGTCACTGATCTCGGTACTTCAGGAACAGATAACAGCATTGAGCCCAGTGCAGGCTAATCATCTAAATGTTTATCCATTTTCTTGGATTTTTTTTTCATTGTTAGTCTGATGCTGATACTTGAGCTAATGATTTTACAGCAGTGCCTCCCTCAACAGAGAAGTTCTTATCCTATTTTATGACCCAGAGTGACAAACTTTATTGCCTCATGCAGTACCAACAGCAGCATTAGGCTACCAGAGCCACATCTGGGGACAGCATAAACAGTAAGAGTCCTCTTGGTCCTGTTCCAGCCCAGGAACAGGTGCCAGAAGTGTTTCTTTCTCTTCCATCTCTGCCACTACCAGTCCTCACAGACTGGTAGTGCTCTCTACGGGCCACCTACTCCCTCCCCTGCGTGACCTTACTGCCTTCAGCCACGTATTTCTTTCTTCATCTTTGGGAACCGCCTGTGACCAGGTGCTTCCCTTGGGACTCAGAGAAGCTCCCAGCCAGAGCTGTCTCCCTAAAACCAAAGGGGCTAGTTGCCATCTTGCACGTGGGAATGGCTGGGGGACTGACCCACTGCTACAGTCTCAATGAAGCCTGCAGAAAAACCTTTCCTAAACTTTTCTGCTGGTGGTCCAACTTGCGGGTGCCTTCCTAGTTTTGCTCCTCTAGACAATACTTTGGTATAGTGAATGTAAATAATAACTAATTTCTGAACATTACAACTTAACTGGTAACATTATGGTAAAACCAGCAGTATTTGGGGTTTGGATCTGTGAGTTCCCAGTGCTGTCCTTCCACAGAGGCGCATGTTTGTAAAAACTGGCATCATCTGTCAAGGGTCAGATCCCAAACACCCTCTGAGGGGAAGCCCCTGCTGTGAATTTAAGCAGGTCCTAGGCCCACGTCTTTGAGCCGTGGGTTTTTTTTGGAGTTTGGGGCTGAGAAGGAAGGTTGGGGGTAGGGAAGAGACTGGGTCCAGAAATTGGGAAAACCCTGTGATTTGTGGCCAGGCCTTTTCCTGGGGCTGGGTGTTTGGCTGCACGGGGAGGGCCAGGGCTGACCCAGGGATGTGCAGGCACCCCTGATGGGGTCCGTTGGTGGGGTGCTGGGGGGGACCAGGGCACCCCGAGGGGCCGATCTGTGCTGGGGCCTGGGTGTCCATGAACAAAGGGGGGACAGGGCTCCCCCCGGGCCCAAAGGCTGGGAGCCTTCGGCCAGGGGAACTCGGGGGGGCCCCGCTGCAAAAATCAGCCGGGCTCAGGCAGCTTCTGGTCGCCCAGCCTCCATGTCGGGCGCGCATAAAGAACCATGTCATGCTTCGGCTGGGAAGGAAGGGCCGGGAGGGCCGTGAGCCGCTCTCTGCTCTCCTATTTTCATAGAAACCGATCTGTGTACCTAGAAAATAACAGGAAGGGAAAGCGCGGGGGGGAGGCGCGGGCGGGAGAAGGAGGG
>VXBO01014427.1:691452-759038 GCA_013400135.1 Rhinoptilus africanus | reverse complement strand
CGTCCCCAGGGCGGCGGGCGCGGGGGGAGCCCGGCGGCCGGGGCTCGGCGTGGAGGGGTTGGGGGAGGTGAAGCAGGGCCTGGCGCCCAGCGGGGCGCGGGGCTCCCCACCGCTCCCGGCCGCCCCTCCGCACACCGGCTCGATGGGTGCTGGGCCTCCCGCTCGGCCACTGGCTTTTATTTTGGCTTTTACTGCGTTGACTTTCTTTCATAGTCCTTTGTCATTTTTTTGTTTTGCGCCGCCGTGATCTAACTGAGGTGGAAAGGCATCGTGGGCATTTGGCAGTCAGATAAGCGCCCCATTGTATTGGAACATCCATTTTTGGTGCCGCTATAATAACGCAGAGCAGAGGTTTCTCTGGGGGGTCTGGTAGTGTGGCACACTCACATGGCCTGTCCCTTCCCTCCTTCTTGGTCCCCGTTGTGTAAACTCGCTGTGTAACACCCGTTGTGTGGACCCATTGGCAGGCACCAACCATCGAGAGTCTGCGTTTACTGGTGTTCTCCAGCCTCACCGGGATGATTGAGCAGTGCTTCGTGCCATCGTTTTCTAGTCAAGGAAAGTTGCTGGTCTTTATAAAGAGCATGAAGATATTGAGGTGTTGTATGCAACGTGCGGGAAAACATAGATGGGCAGGAGAAAGATGGACTGACATTTAGCATTGCCCTTGACAAGAGAGCCCAGGAAAAGGGTGGGTGTAAGTGGTGGAAAGGTGTCCGGAGTATAACTGAGGCAGCAGGAGGAGCGGTGTTGAACAGCAGATGCTATTCAAGGAAGGAAGGCCAACACCACAGGCTTAAGGAAAGGTTGGTGAAGAAACAATAGTGAGAGGGTGCTAAATAATTAGAAGCATGTCAGTAAGGTAGTGCATTCAATTATTTTGGCAGAGCAAACTAAAATTAGCATGCAAAAGGCCAAACTTAATCAAGACTGGGTTGTGGTTTTGTTATTCTATCATTATACAGGTTGGTGGATGTACTACCTCAAAAATGGCAATTTATGTCAGCAGAACAGCATGAGCCACTGAAAATTGACTTCTTTCCTACCTCTGTCATGGTTTAATTTACTGTGAAAATTTTAATGTGAACAGTTGAGACCATTACCACATTGAAGCATGTTAATCCCTTTCCTTTTTGAGCCTTTGTAAAACTCCCATTTGTTTACCCAGAAGCAGAACATCACCTTTTGTTTTAATGGCATTTTCTTTCCTTTAAAAAAATCATTATATGCTATGCAGCTGGTCATAGCCTTTGACTGGGTGTCTAAATAGGTATCTGGATGGCAATAAGATCCACCAGAGTACATCTTCACTCGGAAAAACTAGGTATGCTATTAACGTAACTTACTTCCTTTGTGCAGACTAACAGGATGTAAAGTTCAAGTGAAGACAAAGCAGTCTCTAGTTTTAACATGACTTAGCAAGTGGAGGTAGAAACTGCAGAGAGCCCCCAGTCTGCCATCGGGTAGGAAGAGCACAGCCAGGTGAGGGGAGCATTAGTCCAGTGTTTTAGTTCACGTGAGTGTCAAGAGGCACCAAATGTGACACGTGATGCTGTTGCACACAACTTCGTGTTTGATCAGGCTGATGTCTGCCTGAACCTAACATATTGCTCGTGAAAAACACAGTTCATACCATCTTTACTAGGACTTTTCTTCATCTTGGTTGCCAAGTTTTGCCTGATGCACTCTTCCATAAGCAAAGGAAAAACCTAGTGAGGACACTAGTCTTTATTTTGTTTCACAGAAAACATTATTGTGTACAAATAAAAGCAGTGTTTGAGTTGAGAATGCAACTCAGATATTCTGATTAACTGAATGCCTTTTATCCAGGCGATTCGCTTGTTTCCAGGTCCTTGAATGTTTGCTACCTACTTCTTTATTCGTTATGCCAATTAGCATGTTTGATCTTTGTGTTTTCATGTAAAAACTTACATATTTAATGCTAATATACTAGCTTAGTCATACGAGTAACAATACATTTAAATGGCAGTGTTATTGCCCCTACCCAATGGTGTTTTGCATCTCTGAGACCTTTGGCATGAATTTCCTGCCTAGGGACAAACTTCTTAAACTGTGTTTAATAAACCTGGGAAGTGTTAAAGCAGGACAGAAGGACTCTGCCTGCCCTTTAATGAAACACACAGACATAACTGACCTGGCTCAGAACCAACCGTGTACTTTTGTGTGCATGGGTAGTGTCACACAGAGATTCTAACGCAGATCCCAGAAGCAGTCCAGCTGCGGTAGTGCAGATCTGCACCTAGCCCAATTACTTTTGCCTCTCGTTAGGTATAATGCTGTGGGCTCAGCCAGCTCCATGAGGCACAATGCTGCAGATGTATCCAGCGTAGGCAGCGATCTCTAGTCCTAGACAATTAGCTTTTTACCCCCTCTCTTTGGAGGTACGTTGATCTTGCCATCAGTTGATCTTGCCATCAGCAAGAAAACGACTGGCAAGCCCGACTTTCATCACTGTGAGTAAAGAGAGAGAAACTGCAAAGAAGGTGGCTCAGTAGTGTTGGTACACCCAGGGACCATTGATGAATTTTGCCTAGTAATTGATGGTGCGTTTTAGCAGTGAAACTGCATTTAAAGTTTCTTATAATGTATTTATAGAATTAATTGGTCTAGAATTAATTTGAAAAGGACCAAACTTGCCACACTTAGTGAAAACGGTAATGGCTGGTAGCAAATCTTGTCTTTGCATACCCTGTTAAAACAGAATTGGTGAATAAAACCACTCTCTTCAAAAGATGCTTTTAGATACTTGGTGTCTGAAAGATGTCACTTAGGTCTTATTATCTGGAAGGGCTGCTTTGCATTTTGGTATCACGTGCTCTTGGGTAAAGCCAGAATTTCCTTTAGCTTAACTGGAGGACAGTGAATAGGTCTAGGGTTTAGGCCCCAAGAATTGTATTGAAGATGAAGTGATAACAGTAGATAAAATACTGGCAGCAGTTTGGTTTAACACAGTTCTTAAGTTAGCCTGTGATGTGAGTTGTCTTCAGATGCTCATCAAAAATGCAGAATAAATACCAACTGGTATAGGTCATCAGGCGCTGTCATCCAATAAATAAGCAATTGTGTATCCACGGTGCGTGCAAAAATAGAGGAAAGATGCTGTTGTGGTTAATATATAGGAAATAGGGATTCAATTCATTCTACATTTCATGAGTGGTCTTTGCCTTTGAAGCACTGTGTCTTAGTTCCATGTTTGTAAAAGACAGTTAACAACACTTTTCCCTTCAAAAAGGTGTTGTGGAGACAAAATCACCAATATTTATAAGTTGCTTGGCTACTGCCGTGGTAGGAGCATCTCTTAGGATATCTCTTTCTTCAGATTCCCTAGTTTATCTAGGATAGATGTCCTGGTTTATTGAGAAATTGCCCCTTAAATAGTCACTCAGATGAGATAAAAAGGGAAAAACTAGTGGTAGATTCAGAAAGATCAATAATGGTGTTTGTTTTATGAGTGACCCTGAAGAAACAATAAGCACTTAGCTGCCGAAATTAGCTGCTGATTTAAAAATAGGAAGGAAGCTGTTAATGTAACTGTAGAGCGCAGAGGAAAAAATCTGGAATGACCTCAATAAAATAAGAGCATGCCCAAATAAATGGCTAATGCCGTTACTGAACAGAAATCTAGGATCATACAGCTGGGGAGACAAGAACTAGGTTTGAGCAAACGCCAATAGTTTGTGTGGGAATGGTAAAGTTGCTTTGGGACAATACAGAAGAGATCCAAGCAGGTAAGGCGATGTATTTTAGTGTAAAACACATGGATGTTTAGAGCTATTTTGAACAGTTTGCGCCGGGAGGAGAACACAGCCTTTAAAGTGACGGTGTCGCACTATTATGAAGGTGTATTTACTGCCTTCTGAAGGTGAATTTCCTATTTTCTGGACTCTTGTTTGTCTTGTCCAGTTCCTTTATTGCTGCTCTGAATTAACACCTACTTGAACTCCAGATTTGCTAGTTAGCTGACAATCCTATTTGTGAATATTGCTATTAAAAGCATCTGCCACTAGCAATGGCAAAATGGTATTTGGGGCACTTTAATGTATTAGAGTTGCAAATGGGTATGAAATGTTTAGTGAATTGCTTAGAGTAATACATAGTAGATACTGTCATTTTAATAGGAACTAGTGTCTGTGTTGGGCTGAGGATCATAAAAGTAAGGATTACATGATAATTTTGAGCTGCGTGCATTTTTTCACTATCATTGACTATGTCCCCCATCCAGCAAGTCATGAAAGTGAGGCACCTTAAAGTATGAACCGAAGTAATCCAAGGGAAGGGCTTAAAGGTAAACTTATGCTTAAAGACTTTGTAAGACCGGAGCCTAAAAAGATACGGCTAATAACATTATAGTATTATAATGTAATATAATATTAGAGACTATTAAAAGAAATTACTATTACAGAGTGACAGAATTCCCAAAGATTTTCAGTATCAGTAAAAAAATTTAAAAATCTATAGTTTGGACACCCCTAGCCAGGCATTTCAGTAAGCAAACCTTTCTCCTCCAGCTCAGCGAAGTATGGACAGAGCTAGTGGGTTGACGGTGGTGAAGCTCTCAGTGCGTGACCAAGGCCCGTGTTCTGACATAGTTTGGTAAAATACGAGATACTTAACCAGGAACAACTTTGGTCAGTTATAATTGCAAGTATGGCAGCTTGGAAAAATCAAACTCTCAAACACATCATAGAAGAAGGATTCTACATTTTAAGTGTCCGATATTTAAAACAGACCATTTCTTTTCTTATTAGTATAAGGGTAAGGGAAGGTAGGTTTTCCCTGGCAGGGTTTATCTTTTTTGGCAAAGAATGACAGACAAAAATCAGATTAGATCCAGAAAACTTCAAAGGGTCCATCAGAAATAGACAACAGACCTTTCTCTGTGTTTTTCTGCCAAAACCCAGTCTGCAGGCTTTTGAGCTTTTCTCCTTGGCCATTTGGGACCTGTCCAGTCCTTCACCATGTGCTTTTCTCCTTTTTTACCCTTTTGGTTGCTCTGTTCTGTGACCTCACTTTTGCCATGTTACTAAATATGAGTCTCCTATGACTTCTTCTTTACCAACTCAGAGCTTCTTCCGTCTCTGTCCCTCTTTAATTATGTAGCTCACTCATACATCACTCCTTGGAGATCTGCAAGCGATTTTTCGTGGTAGGTCTCTGTTTGTTCCTATCTAAGATGAGACGTGATTTGCTGGTCACTGCAAAGGTCTGTCTTAACCAAGGAACTAACGGTGAAGTTGTTGGCTTCTTCAGGCAGCACTCCCATGACTCCTGCTCTGCTGCATCTGAAAAGAGCACATTTAAGGCAGTGAGTCCTTTATGGGATTGTTTTTTACTTTCTAAACCTTTTGCACCAGGTTGACACATGTTGCTTAGACAGCATTTAAACTTTTATTTGCAGATATCTGGTCATATTTAGAGTAGGTGTGAGTGCCTTTTCAGTGACTTCATCAGCTCATTGAGTACTGTTTCCTTCATTTCCTAAAACAAAAATAACAAGGAGTGAAGTGTGAATTCTCCTAGTGTTCGGAAGGAGGGGAACCTCAGCAGCTGATAGTCTTTCTCCGTGCTCCTGCGTTCTACTTTAGGTGTGACTTAAAAACAGATTTCATCTGAGGATTGTAGTGTAAAATGGAGTAATTTCTATACATAAAGTTGAACCGCAGCTTACAGTAAAACCTTTCCAGTTGCACTTGTTGGGCAAACGAATCATTTTGGGGCCAAGATGTTCTATGTTTGTTGTTAGTGCACACAGGGATATTTGGGAAAACTTCTTTAAAATTCAGTTCCTTAAATCTCTCTCTTTTTTTAATTAGTTTAAATAACTAGCCCCAAATGTGCAAGTTCGATTTTTTGTGTGTGTGTGAATGACAATAGATGAATATATTTTCTCCTGCAGTGTCATGATTTTAAGTCCAAATGAAGCTAACCCAGAATGAAGACAGTTGTCTCAGAAGTTTTGAGGCAATAGCAGTTAAAGTTTTTTATACCACACTGTGCAGCCTTTTCGTTAGATATTTTTCCATGTCCTTTTGAAGCCACTGAATAATTTTCATCAACTAATCTCATGGAGATCATTGGATATATATTTTGTCTGAAGGAAGAGTGCCCCTTTCAGGGAAATCTGTAGCCTGTCAAGTCAGTCTGTATGTTCTTACTGCAAAAAGATATGAGAAATGTTACTTTCCATTATGTTAATTGACAGATCTCTTCTTTTTATTATTGTGTAAAGAACCTTTTAGGACCCCCAATTGGAATGAATTTTTTGTAAGCAAACAGCAAAATGAAGGCTAAGTTTTCAGTCTTAACTCTTCATTTCCTGATTTCCCCATCATAATAATGCATCAACGAGCCTTCCTGCATTTAGGGTAATAAAAATCTTGTAAGCAAGTGGTTGCTGACAGTAAGTATATACAATTGTCATTTGAGGATAGATGAAAGGATGTCCTGATAATGCTGGAAAAGTGATGACAATGTAGAGAGCTTGGACATTTTAACTGTTTGAAATGGTGTTGTCTGAGCAGTAAAGACCTTTCCACTGTATGCTTGAGAGGCATGAGGGAGAACGAGCCTGCCTGAGGCCTCTCAGTAATACTGTAATTCGAGTGATAAATATAGCAACAAACACTGGAAAGTAGCCTGTGTGGAGCAGGCAGGAAGAGGTTGTGGAGCCAGCTTTTTAAAGGTGTCAGGAATTTGCAGAATATCAGTACTTCGCTGTACCTTTAGCTACCTTGACACTTTTCAAGTCTTCCCCCTGTGTCATCTGTATCTGATCTCTACAGACCATGGACATGTATGTGTCTGTATGTGTACACATACCTATTCTGTGCACAGATATACATGCCCTCATGGAAAAGATCGATGGTTAAAACATAGATGTAGCACATCGCCGTGGCAGCACGTCACTTGACTCTGGACTCCTGCAGAGGCGGCATCAACAGAGAAAGGCCCAGTAGTTTGGCTGAAGCACAATAGGAATAACTAGAATAAACAGTTATTTGAAAGATTCCAAGAAATTTGGCAGACAAGTAAGTATCATGAGGTAAAGCTTCTAAAACTTTAAGAAGGAAACAGATCCTTGCTTCCTCCTCTTGGGAAGGTCCCTGCCTTGCTGGCTTTGCACATCTGAGATTGTTTCATTCATTTGTGTAACAGCCAGTTCTAAACCTGATACAGAAATTGGAAATAAGCTGCAGATTCATTTCCAGTTTTCCTCTCTTCTACTCAGACTGTTTGACATGAATGACAGTCTTGATAATACCTATTTTTACCTAAAGGATATGTGACCTGGCTGTGGGGTTGTTTTTTATTTGTTTATATTAAATTTTTGTTGTAGAAGACAAAAGTAAGGTAAGAAAGTTGAGTAAATACTACAGTATCTGAACAAAACAATGAACTTCCTGTGTTATGATGTAGTTCCTATCACCCTCTTCTGAAGTTCCCCATCCTTCAGATGGTCTCAGGTCAACCCAAATATTATCCTTGGCATCACTGCTGCTCCGAAAAGACACATAATGTTCTTGAATTTCAGAAGGGTTTAATCTCTGTTTTCTAGCCTTTTGTAAAGCCTTGCTGAAATCTGAAAATGCCTTCAGAGTCAACATAAAGGGAGGAGACGACATTGTACTGTGCTCTGGGTAGCACAGAGTCCACCCTTAGAAGGGACAGGTGTCCACAGATTTTGATCTCTGCCTTAGAAAAGTACATTTAAATCTCTTTCAGTTCTCCATTAGCAGACTGAAAGGATAATTAGCATACATCTGTAGCCCCAAAAATGCAAACTGGAAACAACTGTTTATTTTGCCTTGCAGCAATGTGTAAAAAACCTAGAGAGAGGCTGTTTGCCAGCTCTAGTTTGGCTGCTTGAATAGAAGACATCATGTAACAAAAGAGGAAAAACAGGGCAAGGAATATCATACACCAAAGAATTTCTTTAGGGGCATCAGTTAACAAAGCATCCTACATACAGCAGAGCAAGTAGGGCCAGGGAGGAAGGAAAAAATTCCAGACTGCAGGGACCTTAGGGGTGTCACTGTGGTGTCGCCCATGTCAACTCGGAAACAGTGTGTCAGCCTTTAAAGTCAGTAACTTTGTACTCCTTGGGCTTGGAAAGCACCTACATGTGAAGCTACTTATAGCACAGAAAGTAAAACCACACTGAGACAGGCAGTGGAGGAAACTTTTTAAGTCTGGGAGAGCTCGAGACACAATTGCACAATAATGCAAACCATTTCTGGGAATCAGTCCCGTATCAGGCTGGGTTACTAAATGTACTGAATATAAGTACATATTGAAACTTAATAATAACATCGGGGGCGACCTTACGGAAATATGTGGCATCAGTCTGGAGATGCAATCCAGGTGGGAAAAGCAGGAAGGTACAGATGGAGGAGCAAAAGCTATAGTTGCAAAGAACAATTCTGGAGTTACTGTCCTTCTCTTGGTATGTTTATGCATTTTGCATAGGAAGTCATTGGATACAAGCAGCTCTTTGCTAGTTTTTCTTCAGCTCCATAAATCTTACATTTAACAGTGTTCAAGCCTCCATGAAGGGGATCCTGTGAACCCCTTTTAATTCCTGGAGGACAGGGTATCTTCCTCAGCTGGAATCTCCTTCATCCAAAGAAAACAAGAATCCAGGTTTCTGTCCCTGGCTGTTATACACTGGTCCCTAACCTATTGTTTGGTAACTAGGAGGCAGTTCCTCCAGCTACTGCTGCATGTGTCCTTTGGGAAAACTTAAGATGTAGAGCACTTAGGGTTCACCTTTTCTATGGCATGTATCAGTGTCTTTGCATTGCAGCAGCTCGGGGCTGGGGTAAGGGAGGAAAGCCCTGATGGAGTGCCATTTAGAGTGGCATGTGCCGTAGGTTGGCCATCCTGGCAAAGCAGCATAAGATGATGCCAGAAAGCAGATGACTGTGCCTCGAAAGGAGGTTTGTGTCCTTCCTTCTCTCAAGGAGTTTTGCCTTTCTCTTTCCTGCTGCTCATGCGGAGACCACCCAAGCACAAGGGCTGAGGGGGCTCCGGAGCCAGCAGGCATGGAGGGATGTGATTCGGACCCCATAGCAGAAGTGAGGCCTTCCTTCCTTGGGATATAATTTATTATTTGTCACTGTATGTAAATCAGTCCTTACAGCCCCATTGATAGCTTTTTGGTGTGTGCATTGACATAAATATCTCTATATTTTTCTTTAGCTGCCTTCAGCTTGTTAGCAGGCTGTGCGGTGATGTTCTGCACAGGGCCAAAATAATTTTCCTGGGTGCGGTTGCACCACGTGGGGGTTGTCTGCCAGCTCTCTGGCAGGATGTGTGTTTGCATATGGGGATTTCTGCATATTGCCTTGGCCTTTGCAGCACATTGCTTGTTCAAATGTAACTTGTGGTCCACTATTGGCTTCCTGTAGTACTGCTGCTTCCAGCTTTCTCTCTCTTACGTTGCCAATCCTTTTTCCCAAATGTGTTAGCTTTTTGCTTTTGCAAACTAAATTTCGGTTTACTTACAGCTCATATTTCTCACAGACCCAGGACTCTGTGAGTCAGTTGTCATATTGGTTTTACCATCACTGGGTGTAGTGAAGTGACTGCATGTTTATACAGACATACACATGAGCATAAGAGACTGTCTTTGTCTTAATATTTGCAAAGGTTCCCAGCTTGCTGTCCCAGATGCCTCTTCCAGAACATGGAAGAAGGTGTTAAGTGAGGCACATCCTGGCAAGGAGTATGCCTAAGCAAGGCGGTCTTATGCCAGGCACTGTGCCCTGCTTGTAGTGGCATCTTTTGTCCTATTTTTCTTCAACTAATTAGTTGCTAGTTGGTTTTCAGCCCAGTTGTCACCATTTCCATCTGAACGAGTGTAAATTTGTATTTCTGTAAGGATTTCTTCAGCCACTGTTCTCTGGAATCCAATTAGGTAGCGTTCATTCAGGATTAATCACATGTGGAAGTGATTGCAGAGTTGAGGTTCCCCTGTTCTTAGCAGCGTACTATTGCCACTGTGTTTCATTATCCTCCAGCGGACCTGGCTTTGGCATTCCCTGTGTTCTAGGGGTAGCCCTGCGCAGATCCACTGCAGGGCTGGAGGGTTTCTGTCCTGGTTGTTTGGGAATAGCAGAAGGAAGATGATACCTATCCCATTAGTTTACTGTCTAAAGACCATGTCCCAAAGGCAGTGAATGAGTTCAGCTGCATAAAGATTCCCTGATTTCAATAAAACTGCCTACATGTGTGCTGCTGTGCCTGTGGAAACATAAAGTAGAACCGCAGCCTAAGGGAGAAGGCAGACATTCATCTTAAAACAGAAAAAAATAAAAGATGACATTCCTTACTGCAGTGCCTCTCCAAATACCAGGGCTTTTGAAAGATATTAGCGGTGCAGCAAACTCAACAGATAATTCTTTTCGTATGGTGTCTGTATCAGGTGACTCACATATGTTCACATTTTCAGGTACCCCTTTTTGCCTCTTTTTATCAGGAGTTCTTTTTCAAAATCTTCCTCTTACGTAAACTTTATTTTTCTTTATCACAGGCAGTATTTCTATCACAGCTTTTATAAGAAGGTAGTGTAAAGATATTAGGCCTAGTGGTTGCAATTTTGATGTCTGCAATGATATATCACCAGTAATAAGCTTGTTCTACCTGTTAATATTTTGTTTTCTCTGCATTTATTTGAGACACTCTGCTTTGGAGATTTTGATTGTTGTTAAGGGAGTGGGTCAGTTTTCTGAGCAGCTTTTTTGAATTGGTACTTCTGGTAAAATGACAAGAATTCCTTGTTAAAAGATGAAAACAGATTAGAGAAGACGCATTTGTCAGGCAGGGCTTTTCAGCATTAAAATGCTGTGAATGTTTTCTCCTTATCTTTTGGAAAATGTTTTATGCCATCTCCTGCCTTACAAATGAATGGATTCACCTGCGTTTATAACTGCCATGTTATTGTGCTGGATGGAATCTGATCATACAAACACAAGGGCTTTGTTTATGCTGCCAAACTGTATGCCCAGCTGTGCTTGCAGGATGAAGCCTCTAGCTGTTAAGTTTCTAGAAGCCCATAATAATAAAGATTTTAGTGGCAATATGTTAAGAAGAAACACCAGCTTCTTTAGCAGATGTGGGAGCAAGGGGAACAATTTTTTAATGAGAAGCTTATCCTTTTTCTGAAACATTTGCTGCTAGATGAAGGTGTTAGTTTACTTGTTTGTCAAATGTCAGCAGTACAGCTGAGCTAGTGTAATAACGGGGGCGTCAGGGCTGTCTCCTAGGCAGGTTTATTGAAAAGGGCTGCCATCGTGAATGCTGCATGAGAGACCCAATTGGGCATCTGGGTGATTAAAAGCAGCATGAGATAAAACGCTTCGGTTGTGGAGCATGGTTTGGACATGTCATGTGTCATCACCAGTGTGTTAAAAAGTAAAGGCAAGTGACATTTAGAACTAACATTTTGAATAGGGACTGAAAGGCTTTTTGGTTGGATTTTGCTGATTTGTATGAGGTGTATGTAAACACTGTATTTGGATCCCAGGATAAATTTCTATGTGCAGCGTTCCCTAATGCCCTTCCTAATTCCAGATATGTGTCCCACTAACCAAGTTCTCTTCTATGTGTAATTGCCTTTTTCCAGTTATTTGCACAATGTGAGTCAGAATAATATGTTGTTTCTTTACAGCTGCTTTTTAAAACAAAATGGTACCCTGATTTCAAACGTGCTTTTTACTGAGCTGCCAAGGGAGAGTGCTAAGCTCCCGTGCTTAGTATGGATGCCATTCTTGATTCAGAGTGTTTTAAAAATTTAATATTAATGTATGCGGGAAAACAGCTATTACAGTTCCACACATGTAATTTGTCCCTTGGCAGCCTGTATCCTTTTAAAATCATCATTCCTTTAAAATTAATCTTCTGATTACCCCTCCAAGCCCAGTGTAGAAATGAGAGAGAGCGATGTCCTGAAGCCTTCGATGGTGTTTGGAGAAGGAAAGTTAGAGAAAATCAGAGACTTTTGGAAGAAAGCAGATTCTGGAGTAAACTTTGTGACTTCTGTAACGTAACTGCAGCTGAGTCACTAGGTTTTGTAGATAACTGTTGTTCATGGAAACATCATATTCTGAGGGGTTATTTGAAAGTAACACAAAATACTTACACATACCTCATACACAAATTCAAGTTAACTTATTGGCTAGAAAGAAGGAAGGTTATAAAGTAACTCTTAATCCTACATAGTAATACAAACATGTAGGCAACTTCAAGCCTGTGATTAATCAATGTAAATTAAGAGAGTACTCACATGCTCAAACCTGGTATTTAGTGTTTGTGATGTAGAATGTATTTTTTAGAATAATGAGTATGCCACCCTACCAAGTCTGGTCACTACCATATTGATATATTCAGTTTGTCTCTGACATTAATGCCACTTACAGCTCTAAAAATACATCTTTTGTCTATCATGTTTTTATTATTTCATTCAAGTAATTTTTTTCTAACATGGTTTAGTAGTTAGGATTTAAGGTCATAGGCCTGCCTGTACATAATGGAGTGCTTTGAATAGTTTTATCTGAAAAGTTTCATTCCTGTAAGCTGATACCTAAGATTTTGGGTTGGTTTTTTTTTTTTTTAGGAAAATGTTCATTTTGATAAATAAGGGTGTTAATATTTTAGGAACTATTGAAATATAAGCAACACTACATTTTTGGTTAAAACTAAACGAAAACTCTCATTCTGAGGTTTTGGAAGCGGAAAAACCAGCAGGTGGGGAGAAGTATGACTTGGCTTGGAAAAACTCATTCCTGACTCTCTTTAGGCAGACAGATTAAAATTCCTAAGAGTTTAACCTAGACTGAGGGACTTTGCAAAGAAGGTATTTGACACCGTAATGACAGCTCCTGGAAATCTGAGCAGAGACTGAAAGCAAACCCAGTAAAAATACCAAAGTTGGGTCCGAGTGCTGCACTGAGACCAATGTGACTTCACAAATCTCGTTTCATTCCATGATTTTAGTGATGCAGTTGACACTGGCGAAAGTTACGTCTTAGCAAAATAGTCTGCTGGTTTAATTGGTTGTTTTGTGCCATAGATGGTGGCTAAGGGTGCGGGAGTAATGGGAACAATTATTTACAGACGGTTGTTAGGTTTATGGCAACCCAAGGCTTTCTACAGACTCTGAGCTCTTCTGCGGGTACGAGTTTGCAGTTTGTCAGCAGAGGAAACAGGAAAACCTGCCTTTGAAAAATTATTGCAAATCGCTCCATTTCGTTGGCTTTGCAATTAGATTTCATTGCTTCTCATTCCCCCCAGACTGCGTACACGGTGGTGGTGTACCTGTTATTTGCTTACTACAAAATAATTGGCCTGTGTGCCGGTGGTGCTTGGGGATTATACTTATCCCAAAGCCCCAAAATCCGGACTGAGGCCTCTCCCCAGCTGCAGAGTCCCAGTCCACCATCTTCATGTGACACCCTGAGTGCTGTGATTTGGTGCTCTGAGCCTGCCTGCGGTCCCCAGCGCCAGCGTGGAGTGTCTGTGCAGGGACACCACCGTATTTGCTGCCTGCAGAAGATCCCTCTTCCTGTGGCTTCTGCGCTGGGTACTCAGCTCAGCTGGGGCAGGCTGCCTGGCACTGCAGAAGGGTGGGTAGGTAATGGGCAAATTAGTTTATGATACTGTGAAACAGAAGTTTATCTTTCAAAGTAGTTGCTTTGAAAGTTGCTTTGAAACTCCTGCAGATAGATATTCTGGTGTGGACTCATACGCTCAGGTATTTAAGACCATGAGTCTTTATGGCCTCTGTGTCCACAGAGAGCAACATAATGAAGCCAAATACATGCTTGGCTGTGTCTCCATTCTCTCCCTCCGGAGGACTGGTCAGGACTCTCATGTGGTCTCCTCTGCTGGTGCACCCAAACCTCAGAGGGTTGCAGGAGACCAAAAATTTTCCATGCTTTTAAGGGACAAAGATTTTGTGTTCTTTTCTGGTGCAGGCACTTGTTCAGCGACAAGGAGTGTTTCCATCCCCTGATACTATACTCCTTAGCTGCAGCTGACGGTAACAAAACAGGTCACAGAGGAGACGAGCAGGAAGGTTTTCCGTACCCAAAGGGCCGGGTGATAGTTGCAACCTCCAGAGTGTCAAGCTTGAACCCTCCCTAGCAGGAGCCTGCGGGCTGCAGCAAGTGAAGCAGATTGTTCCCCTCTTTATCTCTACTCTGTTTGTGTTCACCCTGATGCAAACTGGAGGCTCGTATTCTGGGACCTGCAGTCTCCATCGATCACATTTCCTTACTCAAAACAATTTTAGCCACAAGCTGTAGTGTCAACAGGGTTTTGTGTACTTTGTGGGAAGCTGGACCAAATATTGCACAGGACACTCGGTATTCTTCAGCCTGGATATATTGTGCCAATCCAACTTTTTTAACTGACTTTTTGGGGAATTAAATTACATTGGAAAAGAAATAGTAAAGTAAGCCAGACAAGTCTAGGGGACTGCAGTCTTCCAAAACTTTGCTTACCTTTTGGCTTTAAGTATGCCAATATGAGTATAAGGACCAGCAACACTTCTTTTAATAAAAGCTTGAACAGTGGAATATGGAGCTTTGGATATGTGGAACAGATGAGCCTTGACTATAAAATTTGGTTGTATGTATTTGACCAAATGTCAACGCTTTGGGCAGGCTGCATCTGATTGAAAGGGCTTTCATCTAGTTGACTGGCCAAAGAATCCTATCTCATGACTACAACGTTTTTCCTTACAAACAAGCAAAATCAATGAAATAGTAAAATTCTAGTGTAAATATTGGAAGGCCAAAAAGTATTCCTCAGTCTAATGAGTTCTTACACTGTCCATCCACTCTTTCTAGCAGATGTGATATGGAAAGTGTCAGGGTTTGTCTGAGCACTTTGGGGAGGAAGATGATAAAACTTTTCATGTCCCTTTGGCTTATGGAGAGCAATATGGTGTTTGTAAATGTGCAGTCCCTAAAATTTCTCATTTGTTGATGTCTTGACTGGTTAATTAGTTTTTATTTGCTGTATGTCTTCCAAACACATTTTTGTATGTACATTTCTTGCACGCTTTTATGTTTCAAGACAAAAATATTTGTAGTAAGACGATAAAGTAGGATAACCAGATTTTGTCATCAGAAACTGCTTTCATTTGGCGTTAGTGGGCTCACTGTGGTTTGCCCAGGTGAATGTACATTGCAGACGGTGTTTTGATATCTGAGAAATAATTCAGACAAAGGACAATAAAGCTTCACTATGCTTAAAGAGAAGAAAAGTAAGCACAAAATGCCTCAGAGCTGGCAGTATTTATTGAAAATGAACAACCTCTCCCCACCCATCCACAAATAAAAAGTACTTCTGTGAGCCATGAAACTTAAGAAGTTTATTTTTCTCTGGATTGCCTTTATGTGGATTCCCTGTTGTCTGATGCTTTGGTTGAGCCTGCATTGCAAGCTGTCTCTTAGCATATGGGCTACTTGTCTGTCCATCTTCTGATACACAGCCTATTTATCACAAAAAATGGGGAAACTTAATATCTCTTTGGCCTTTCTCCTTTTGTCTGGTTTGGCAGAATTGTCTGATGTGTCCCTGAGTTATTGCAGGTGAGAGTTGGACTGCAAGTTGTGTGATCACATCCTTTCCTTTCCTTAGGGAACAGACTGGGGGGAAAAAATCCTAATGGTAGCACCATTGCTTCTCTCACAGTGTCAGGGAAACACTTTCTTTGGAGAAAATGGAGCATTTTTGCAGCAGTCTGTCTTCGATGTGTGCTCACTGGGAGGATTACACTTTGGTAACCTGAAATCTGCCTTTGACAGAGCCGGAAGTATTTGTTATTAGCAATACCTAGAATTTTAGCAATGGACTTCAAGTGCTTTGTAAGGAGAACAGTACCATAGCCCTGATTTGTAAAAGTGGGGCTGAAGGAGATGCAGTGATGTGGCCAAGGTCATCGCAAAGGCCAGTGGTAGAGATAGGACTGGTCTTTGTCTCCCCCAGCCTCCTCCTCTGACAGTCTTCTGTCCACCAGCCACAAAAGCTCACAGAGGACTTCAATCACATGAATAGATCTGTTATCTACAAAGTCATGCATATAGATACCAGTCACGCAGAACTAAGCTTTGGCCCCATTTTCATATTGAAGATTAAAGCAGCTCTGCAGAAAGTGTATTTCAGCTTTCTGTCTTAAAAATATGCTGCTAATTAGGGATGTAAAGGGGCTGAACTCAGCTGCAAGACTGCTGATCTTTCCTAGTGAGACGTTGCCTGCCAGCATTGTTTGGACTCCAACTAACCCTTCATTGTCTTCTATCTTGTTGAGGTCCTGAGCGAACACAGAAAAAAAGGAGGATTGATGTCTTTATATTGTCATTTCTGGCTGTCTGCAGGATACCCTTCAGCCATTTTCAGCAGTGCTCAAAAGTACGCTCTGCTGTTTCTAATCTTGTTTTGCTTTTTGTTTTTGCTGGTGGCACTCTTCCATGCCCAGAGCCTTTTTTAATTTTTACTTGTGTAGCTGTGCGATTCCACCTTATTAAGTTGGATTTTGCTTCTGGTCTCACCCTTCACAGGGTTATCCTTTTTAATGGGTGAAAAAGTGCATATGCCAGCATTCCACGCTAGGAGTTCTAGTATGTGATGTACATTGGGGAAGGAGTTGTATTCTGCTTCAAATATCATATAGTCCTGATAAATGAGAGGAAAATCCTGCAGTCTCCAATCAGCTTTAGTTGAATCGCTGTTCAATTTAAGTACTACAGAATTTGACTCGCAGTTTTTAGCTTGGAGGAGGTTGGATTTTTTTTTTTTTTTTTACATTTTAGGATCCTCTGGGAAAAAAAAAATTACATTTTACAGAAGTGTATTTTAAATAATGGTTTCGAAAAGATACTGCCATACTGCTGACTCCCAGTAGCATTAGCTATTAAAAAGCATATTAAATCCGTCTGAATAAACCGTTGTAGAAAAGCAAAATATCCTATTTTAATAATGGATTTTGAAGAGTATTGCTTTTATCCATCTAGAGTTTTGCTAATAAGCTAACTACAAAAGATCAAGCTGCTTGCATGTGTTGGGCAATAATAAGCAACTGGAACCACTTTCCAGCAAAAATACTATAGGCCTTTGCTCGACTGCTGTGCAGTGACTCCAGGGATTTCAGTGGGAGATAGTGATCTCTGCAATGCTTCTGTGTGCTTTTGCCAATCAAAGGCATTTACAGTATGTCAAAACAATCAGTGATTACTGCTCTGCAGTTCTAATTCCCTCATTTTGCAAAATAAAAAGACTGGTTCTTGGGATTTCAATGGCCACACCAGCATCTCTGCATGCTGAAGTAAAGCTTTCTTGTCTGTACATCCGGACCTGATAGGTATTTTTGCATAATACTTTTTTTCTGCAGTGTAGTTGGAACATAATGGAACAGGTCTGAAAGCCACCCTGACAGCCTGGAATTCCTGCTTCTGAACAGCAGCTTAGCCACAGCACGGCGATTTTGTGATAGCCATACAACATGACACCTGCTGTCCCTCCAAGCGGCAGAAGATGCATCTCATATGCCCTTCCGCCTTGGCGGGCAGAACTGCCCCTTTCTTGGCTGCTGCAATAACGTAAACCTCCACAGAAGGCTGCTTTACATAGCGAAGCAGCGAGACAAAGCTTGCCATTTTCTCTCTGTGTCGGAGAGGCATGTTTCCCATTTTGCAGGGAATGCAGAGCTCTGCGGAGCAGAACACCCAGGAGGGGGTGCAGCTTCCTCTGGTTCTGCACCAGCCCTCCCAGGGAGCTCCTCCGCCTGGCTGGAATATGCCACGTTATCCCACAGGCAGGCACGGGGATGATTTGTGTTTCTGGGAGCCACTGTTGTTCTCGGCGGGCAGCTCCGTGCTCTCCTCCGTGCAGGGCTGCGGCTCTGAGCTCCAGTCCAACCCACCCAGCCAGCGCCGCTCTCCCCAGGGTCCCTGACCTCATGGCAACTGGCAAGGAGATGTTGCAGTACGAGTACTGCCAAAGCCAGCCTCTGAGAACCGGTTGGAAATACCACCTGAGAAGCCAGCAGTTACTCAGCACCACTGAGAGCAGAATATTCGGGCTGCATATACATCCCAGCCTCTAAACTACAGCGTAAGGAGGCAGATCTCTTGCTTGCACATTGGTAGTCCCTAGCAACACCATCTGATAAAGCCCCGCTCTGGTTTGAGAGGTCCAGGCTGCATTTTCTGTTCGGTGTTCCTGACCCTAGAATCCTGGCATTTGTTTACCGAAAAAAAAAGCACAGTTAGGTCTTTAAAGCTCTGCTGCTTAGTTGCAAACAAATGCTGGGAAGCGCGGCTCTGCTGAGGTTGTGCAAAAAGAAAGCAATTGTTATTCATTAAGCAGATGACAGCAATGGGAGCAAAGGGGATAAAACTCGAAATCTGAAACCACCTGCTTTAATTTTCGCCATAATTGGAGCGGCTGCCCATGATGTTGCTGATGCACGTATCAGATTTGAACGCCATGCGCTGCTCTCACTGATTCCTGTGGCAGCAAGCTGCAGCCCCCTCTGCTCTGGTGCGGGAGGGGATGGAGCTCCTGTGTGATTGCAGGTTATAACGGGCACTTTAGAATCTGTTTGTTTCCTTCCAGGAGCAAAATGCGATCGCAGCCTGGCTCTCTGATAGACAGATGCTTTAGTCATTAGTGAGGTTTCTGTGACTACAACACTGTGTCCTAGCATGGGTGCACTTATCTCTTTTGTTCCTGATTCGAAGCGGTGATGCTTTTCTCGCTCTTGTGCTCACGCGCTCTCTTTCTCTCCTTCCCTCTCTCTCTGTCTTTGATCTTGCTGATATGGGGAAAAATATCAGATCCAAATCTTCAGCATATTTAACCAAAACATCTTTTAGGCTGGGAATAAATTGTGACTGAGTGCAGCAGCTGGGGGTTGCAGCATGGTTGCTTGTACTGCTTGCTTTCTGTTACTACACAACAGCAGCAATCGTCAAGGAGTGCTGGGGCTGTTCTGCAGCTAAATAAGCACTTCTGGGCTCAGCGTTCACAGAGGGCTATGGCGGTTTTGCTGGGAATGGGTGGGATGTGCAAGGCTCTCCTCTTGTCTCTCTAATGCAGGACTCGTGTGAAACAGGTAAAAAGGGAAAAGATCTTTCCTAACGGCAGAGTGTCGCATCCTTCACTAAATTCCCTGGAGTTTTTTGCCACGGAGTTAAATGGCCATAAGATATCAGTGTCACTTCATATGCAACCTCATTACAGTACTAGCGACATAAGCCTGAGAGCTGGGAGCTCGCTGCAAAATCAGTGAAGGCAGGAAAAGTCTTGACCTCAGCTGCGCAATGAAACGTTAGAATGGGAGCATTGACAGTCTGTCCTTGAGCTGTTTAGTGCAGATTTATACTGCATGTGTTTGTATGTGTATGCCAACTTTCAAAAGCTATGAGAAGCTTTTTATGGTTTCCTGTGATGATACATAGTCAGGGGGGATACTTGGCTGAATAAAGAAATATGTCACGAAATGGGGAGCAGGTGAGCTGCGTGACAGATGTGTGTGCTGTCCTTGGCTGATTTGGTGCTGCTCCTTAGCTAACAGTATGAAGTGCTGGGAATACGACACGAGGGTTAATGCCACTTGGGATGGTGCTTAGGAGAAGATCCTCACTGCTTTGGAGCACAGCACGTCGTGTGATGTAAGGTCCCCATTCCTTCTGATCAGCGTTCCCTACTAAGCATGTCTTCATTCCTCCGCTTTACTGATCATTTACAGCTGTTCCCTTCATTTGATGAGAAATCCTGAACGGGCTGAGGCAGTAACCGGGCTGCGCTCTTCTGTAATGCAGCCCAGAGCTGGCCCCGCGTTTCAAGCAGCCGAATGAGATTCGCGCTTAAGTCCCAACAGACATTGTTCATCTCTGTCGTGGGAGCCCACATTTTTCTGGGGTCTAGTATCTCTCTGGACATCTTCCTTGTCGTAATAAAGAGGAAGATGGCTATGGCATCCAGACAGTTGAGGTATATTACTCCCCTACTTGGTAAACTGCCAGCACAGCCTTTTTTTGGTCTGACATGTAGATACTTCCATCTCTAAGGAGGCATAAATTGTGTTGCAGAGTGGGACATGCTATCTCCGTGACTTGCTATCAGTTTGTAAAGTGAATTGTGATGGTTTTCCCCTGCAGTCTTTTTATCACTGTTATAGTCTAATACCTGTTTTTAAATCATGAATTAGCAAGCAAATGATGCGCCCAACCACATTATGGGTACTTACTTAAAAACAAATAGTTAATATCAGAAAATAATGAGTTCTAAAAGAATGTCTTTGGCAGTCTTTCCTCTGTTTATTCCTGGTCATGAAAAGGACACCCAACAGCCTGTCAGGTCATTTCAGTTGCTTCTTACACACAGCTGAACTAAAAGTGAATGCACGCTTCCATCTTCCATCAGCGTGTATCTTCCTTCTATGTGCATTTAAATAATAGATTCTCCTTTTATTTATCAATTTGTTAGCTTTGTTAAGTAAAAGAAGTTGGGTAATTGCTGTGCCCACAAGGTGTGTGACATCTCTGGCCGCCACGGATGGTCTCCTGCAGACCATGCTGGGCAGTGAGTGCATGGTGACACATGGTGCCAGAGCCCCACCATCCACACCCATGGGTTGTGCACTGAAAAGAAACAGGGGATGGTTTGGAAGTGCTCTTATATCCCCTGATTTTGGCATCGCTTCAGAGAACGGTCCACTTAGACCTTAAAGATGGGCATTTTGCAAAAAGAAGTCTTGTGATGTTAAAGCTCTACATGTGGCTCTGGTTTTTCTGTCCCCAACGGGTGTCCTTGCAGAAAGACCAAAAGGACTTGAATTCTTATGAAAGCTTGTACTCCTTTGAGAGCTACATAGCCAGCAGATGCTTTACAGTGAAAGAGAACATCCTTTGAAAACAATCTGGTGTTTATTAATCAACAAGAATTCAGTGTTTGGGGTCCTTCAGCAGGAAAAGAGAAGGAAAGCACATGTGGGCCTGGCCTCCTGAGTGAAAACATGCAGGTTCCATCCCTGTGCTCTGCTGAGGAGCAGATTTCGTATAGCGTTGGTATGTCAGCACTTTGCTCTCAGTTCCAGTGACATTTGGCAGGATTCAATATGCTTATGTTGAGCTTGAGTTGCCTAAGACCCAGGCAGCAGGTCGTTCACCTGCTCTCTGGTGTTGCCCCATAGATATCTAGATTCATTAGTCTCCCTCTTAGCTGGAGAGTTCTCTGGACCCTTAATTTTAGATGCCCACGTGTGCTTAGAAGCGCCATTTCTGGGAAGGCAGGCACTTAGATCTTATTGAAAGCTGTGTTTCTGGTTTATGTGGGTAGGCACCCGGACTCTGTTATTGCTGTTGCAGAGACTGAAAAATTAGATACGGACAAGACTAAGTCATGGGCCTGACCTCCTGCCTCGCGAGCAGCGCCCTCAGGCAGACCTCGGAAGATGGGGTCTAGGCACTGCTGAGCCTGAGGGGTTTGTCTCAATTCCAGCAATATCTCAGGAGAGCATCCTCACCATCCCTCCCTTAGCTGCTATGCAGCTCTTTCTTGAGAAATATGAGGCCAGGAATAAAATGTGAAAGAAGAGATGGAGTACAGAGGGGAGCGGTGACCAAAAACAGGTATTAGGGTGCTGCAGGGGAAGGAGAGTCCCAGGCCCTCCTCCCTGGCCTGCGTTATGCATTTTACAGTGGGTACCACCATCACCACCAGGAAGCACTGATGGGAGATTGTCCGGTTTTCCGGCTGCGGAGTCTCAGAGATGCCATCTGTTCCCCGTTTGTTGCAGAAGTTATTTAGGTGGCTGTGTGAGACAGATAGGATTACCCTCGAGGCTTCGGTGCCTTTCATGAGGCAGCATCTGAAGTTAACACTTAAATTGGGCAGACTTGATTTGATTGCCTTTGTGTATTATAATGCCCGTGAAATCACTAAAACTTTTTGTCTGCTCCTTGGTCTTCTGCCGTCTCCCTGTGGTGTTTGTCATATGCTGACTTTGTGTGACCTGCCTGCCTGCAGCCGTCTCCCCTTCCCACCCAGCACAGTGGGATACCTGCACTATCCCAGGGCTGTGGGATCCTAGACTAGCACTTCCATGGCTTAGTAGGGATTCCTGGATGAGGGACACCACATTTGGGAATAATCCTTTTTCCGTTTCTGTCTTACAGATTGATGAACTCCCTGAAGGAGCTGTGAAGCCTCCAGCAAATAAGTATCCCATCTTCTTTTTCGGGACTCATGAAACGTAAGTGAATGAACATGATCTTTTCCTTTGAAAATGTCTCCTTCCGCTGCAGCTAACAGTATCTCCACTGATTTTATTGTAACAAATCCTGACTGAAGCCATTGGGAGTCTAGAGATAGGTCCTACGAGCCAAACTCATTTGTATTAACACATGGAAGTGGGACCTGAAAGTAGGTAGGAACGCTGCTGCGTGGATGGTATATCATAGTCTAAGCACAAATAATCACCAGTGCCTTTACTTCCCATAAAGAAAAGTGTTGGCATAAATTTGTTAAAGGGTCATCTGAACTCAGATGCCAGGGCAAAAATTTTTTACTTGGATGTAGATGAGGCACAGATCAGGCTGCTGTATTGGTACACATTTGGGTTCATGTCCTGTGTGAGAACACGCTTGGTAGTTTGTAAAATGAAAGGAAGCAGACCCCAGAGTCTCACCCAGTCCCCACATAGCTTTAAAATATGTGCATTCCTGTGAGATTTGTGCTGGGGATCATGTAGGATGGAGCTCTCAGAAGTCATGGAAGAACTGAGGTGGCTGAGCTAATAGGGAAAGAAAGAAATCAGAACAAAAAGGGGAAGTTAGGTCTGGTAGTAATTGCTGCAAAGTACAAAATTTTGATGTACGCATCTCTATTTTAAACTATGTCTGAGGTAGTTAAACAAAAATCACAGTTTCCATTTTGCATTAAATGTTCACATTTTAAAACTTTTCCTTCCCCACTTGCAGGGAACACGTTTTCTAGAATTCCTTAAAGAATGGAAAAATGAAAAAATGAAATTCTGATGGCATTTGAAATTCAATTTTAGAGGTTTGAAGCTTTATTAAAAATATTTTTTTTATTTTTGAATTTTAACATTATTCCAGAACATAATAAGCCACATAGCTCATATGTCACATTTTATTTTAAAAATACTTAAAGGCAGTTTCTGCTTTATGAAGATCAAAATAGCCCCTCTTTAGTTACAATATTGCTGTAATGGAACAACCTGATATTTTGATATATTGTGATCTACTACTACTGTCACAAAATAATCTAAAAAGAATAAAGTTCAAATAAACTTAAGATGCTTTAAAATCAGAAACCAATATTTTTTTTAATGGAAACATTTTTCTTGAGAAACAATTTGAGAAAAAAAACCTGACCACTTTTATTCTAAAATGAATGAATCTCAACCTGCTAATTTCTTTTGTTTTGGAGATTTTATTAGCCCATGATCTGACCGTAACAGCTGGAACAAGAAAACAGCTTGTAGTAACTACCTTAATAATTTAAAAAGCATAACTGTTAAAGATGAACTGTAGGTGCAGTTCCTTAGTTTATTAAAGCAGAGCAGTGGCAACTGTTACACCCTCCCAGTGGCAATGAATGTATTTGAAACAAAGACATTCTCAGTTTTTCAGTGTTTGCTGTACATAAAAGGCTGTAGAAACATTTCCATACATTACTGTTGAGCTAAATGAAGGTAGCTCCTGGTAAGTTTCATACAGTTTACCTTTGTTATTTGTGTTAGAACTGTTTGTCTGTATTTTTGGCAAAATGGAGACATCTCCTTGTATTAGCAAAAGCATAGATAAAATAATTTATTCACATCCCATACTCTACTGGAGCCTTTAATATTAACGAGACATCTGTTTGTTTGGAAATGGCTGCTTGCCTTTCAGGTAGAAATGCATTCTTGGCTTTGTAATTATAAAATTGAGATATTTCTCAATGAGACAAGTGAGTGTGGATGCCACTCTGTCTCCTGGGTGGCTGAAAGGAAGCTCTTTCCCCAGAGACTTGACATCTGATGCCTTTAGCCACCAGTTGGCTCTCTACTGGCAAACTTCTTGGCCAGTGGGATGATTTAAGTGAATGAAACTTTGCACATTCATAAATGCTGTGAAGAAGCAGGGCATAAATCAGGCATTAATCTGAAATAATGTTTACGGCAAGGAAGAAATACCATCCTGTGATGAAGGTATTATACTGGGACTGAAGAGAATTGGGTTTTCCTGTGTACTCTGCTGTCGCTTTGGGTTTGACCTTGGGCAAATCTCTGTGCCTCAGAAGCCCATATGCAAAAAAGGGCAACTTCCCAACCTTGTGGTGATGTTATGAGAATAAATGTGTTGTAAAGGGTGGAGCTCCAAGATCCCGTAGAAATGGAGACCATAGAGTTAACATTAATTGCAAAGATCATCAGAAAAGTAGGGCAGTGATTATAGTGAAGGACACTGTGACTTGCTCAGCTCCGGTCATTGGTGACATAGAATCTTCCATGTGGGAATGAGTATTTTTTTTGCTTTCACCGTTTTTAATTTAATTTATGATTGGCCATCTCAGTGCCATGATACAGAGCACAGTAAACATACCGGATATAGCTACCCAATGAAATGGAAATTGTGCTTTTTTTCCAGTTTTATGTAAGAAGTTAGAATTTTACTGTAAAGTATGTAGAAAAAAACAGGATAAATCACCAGTATTCTTTTTTTATTATTGTGCTGCCTGTGCCTGAAATTAGTTGGCCCAGTGCATAACTGACTTAGGCTGCGGCAGAGCACAAAATCCCTCCTTTGCTGTGCTGTCTAAAAACCAATTTGGCCAGAAGCACCCTGTGTGTCTCATTGTTTCCTTGTATTACTCATCTGCCTATATTTACCCATTGTTTCTTGTCTTATATGAAATTATAAGATTTTTGGGAAAGAGAACATTGTTATTGTGTTTGCACAGAATCTAGCACGTGGGGGGCTTATTGCAAGAAAGAAGCTCCCAGGCTCACTGGCGGTATAGATAATAATAAATGCCACCGCTTTCTCTGGCCAGTAGGACAAGGGGTAAGTTTTGGCTCATGGGTTCCTGACATGCATTAGCTTTTCAGAGGGTATTTTTAGGGCTTTCTAGATTCGTAACACATAGGATTGGAAGTTTGGTCCCTTGCTATCGCAGGCAATTACGTCATATAATCCCTTTCATAAACTGTTGAAGTGCCAGTTCCCAGCAGCAGCTAGTATAATAAATGAGACTTGTTTTAGTTGTTTCTAGAGAGACTCAGCGTGATTTTGCAACATCAAACATCAGGATGGTGAGCCAATCCACTAATTCAGGCTCACAGCAGTAACTCAAAGCCAGTGTGTTAAATAAATAAACAAACAAATAAATAAAACTGTAAAAGAAACGATGGAGTGAGCATAAGAATAGGGAAGACATTTGCACTGTTAAAGTTTGTCAGTTTTTTGAAGAGGAGGAATTTAAGTCATTTTTTGAATGTTACCTTTGTTAAAATGCAGTGCGTTCCTGGGGCCCAAAGACCTTTTCCCATATAAAGAATATAAAGATAAGTTTGGGAAGTCGAACAAGCGAAAAGGGTTTAATGAAGGCCTGTGGGAAATAGAAAACAACCCTGGAGTAAAGTTTACTGGATATCAGGTAAATGACTTTCACTTCTATTCCTACTTATCCTTCTTGTTTTCTTCGTTGAAGAGACTTCTTGTCAATGTAAACATTGTATAAGGGATGTGGAATGTCCTGGTTTGGCTTTTGTAATTGTGTAATGTAAAGACAACTGTGATCCTGCGCTGTGACAAATTGAACTTTAATCATACTGCAGAGCCCTTTGCTTTCTGTGCTAGTCTGAGGTGGCGAAGTGGAAAATTCTGCAGCAGATTTAGTTGAATTAAAAATGGAAGGTTTTATTTACTGCAGTATAAACATGAATAATTTCTGACTTCTTCATTCTGTTGTTTATTTTTATGTCAAGTTCAGTGTATTTTACACAGACCTTAAGGTCACTGCACTTTTGATTTTTACATTGGTAATGTATAACACGTCGGACATCGCCTCCAAAGTTGTGAGGTGTGAGAAGGTGGAGGTTTAAGCTGTTGTTAGGACATAGTGGCCGCTGTACAACAGCTCTCCCTGTTGGATGTCCGCAGCAAAATTCAGTGAGGCTGGAGGGGGAGAAAAGAAATTGGTGGGCTGTATAAAACCAAGGAGCTTTTCTCGTTAAAAAAATGTGTTCCTTTGAAGGCAGAAATCACCTCCAAAAGAAGGCGAACACCTATTACATTATTAGCACAAAGCCTTACAAACCAGAGATGCGGACCACCTGCGGACAAGCTGCTGCCCCTCTCAGTTCCTGTTTCATATTTTCAGCCCTACAGATGTTTTGCATACACTTGGGGATTTAAAAAAATCTAGTGAATAGTCTGTGGGAGATGGACTGTCAAAGAGCTCTCAGCCTTCTGGTCAGTGTTTGCTTCTTCTGAACACAGCGATATTGCCCTTCGGGGGGGGCTTGTAACAGCCATCTTCTCTGCTGAATAAGTCTGTCCTGTTGCAGCCAAAATCTAAAAGTTTCTGTAGTTTGCCCAAAGCAGAACATGCCAGGTCTTTCCACTGAGCAACCCTTAGTTCTCCGGCAAAGCATTTTTATTATCGGATCTTCTGTTTCTGTGTAAACCCTTCAGAACCTGCTCTCCCAGAACCTGCATCTGATAGCTGTTTGCAAGTGGTGACTGAGAAAACTGCCTTTGCAGTCCTTTTCTTGATAATTGCAAGAATAACCTGAGCTCTTCCTGACTCTAACGATTGAAGTGTAAGCTGTCTGTTACCAGTATTTCTGTGTTCAATACAGAACAAAAATTGAGTAATAGATTTTAGTAACATTTTTGTTGTTTATGTTGTTATTGTTACTTTAAAGGCAATTCAGCAACAGAGCTCATCAGAAACTGAGGGAGAAGGAGGAAATACAGCAGATGCCAGCAGTGAGGAGGAAGGTGATCGAGTAGAAGAGGATGGAAAAGGAAAAAGGAAGAATGAAAAAGCAGGCTCAAAACGGAAAAAATCCTACACTTCAAAGGTTATCTTCTGAGTTTTTCCATTGTTACCCATGTGCATTTATAGTTAGAATACTGTCCACCGCATGGCAATCCATTCTTCCTTCTTCAGCATTTTGATTCCAGTACCATAACAATGATGTTCAAGCAGGCAAAGGGAATTTCTCTTGCTTTTGTAGACAGACTTGGTGAGACAGCAGCTGAAATAGTCTGCCCTGTTCTAGTGCCCACACCTCAGAAGGAAGTTAAAGTATGGGAAGGAGTTCAGAAAAACTGGAAAGAAAATCTGTGCAAAGACAGGTTGATAAGTTTGATTATCTTAGATAGATATTTCCCCATAAAGAGCAAAACAAAAAGCATTAGGAGTGTGTCTCCTGGGAGACCTGAGTTAAGGTTTGGTTCGTGTCTGGGAGAATTCGAGCTTCCCTCTCCCGTCTCCAGTGTGAGTGCCCCAGACGCCATGCTAATAGATATGGCAGAGTCGGACGTGCTCAGGTGCTCCTGTTGCAGCTGAGTGTAAAATACTTCAGTACAGGATACAGAATGGGAGGGAGGAAGAACTGATTAATTAATCAGGGAGTAGGGCACTCAATTTGCAGTTGCAAAGACCTGCATTGTAGTACCAACCTGACCTGTTAATATCTAAGTAACAGCAGAGATGAGGAACCCAAGGGTAATGTGTCTCAGACTTCCTCATAATGGCTGGTGAAGATAATCACCCGCGTAGTGACAACTTTGGGTTCAGATGCGTTTCTCACTTGTCGCTTGGGTGAAAGGGAGAAACATCATAGTCACTTCCCCCGGTTCTATGTGTGCCTCCAGGTCTGTACTTTGCTGAAAAAATTGTGGAAAGTGTGGCAGAGTCCTGTTCATTCGCATTCACGTTATTCTGTTCTGAAAGTGAAAACTAAATGAAATGAAAAGAAGCAAGCAAACAATATGATCCAGGCTCAATTTGGGGGAGAGCAGGAGTTTTTGTGGTTCATCCACTGAACAAAATGTATTAAGTAATTTCACCCCCACTGTGTGTTTTGCATTAGAAATTCAGGTCTGGTCTACCATCTTCTTTCCAGAAGACTCTGGGCAAACAGAGGATTAGGAAAATGGTGGCTTAATGCCACAATTTATCCTTTTGTACTGTAGAATTGCATAACATAAAGGGAGCAGAAAAGATGTATTGGTTCCACATGGCTTTAATGTTAATATATTAAAGCTGACAGCACTAAAAAAAGTATGGAAAGCAGCTCTGCTAATGTTATTCTCGTTTTACATCTCTGTGTTTAATCAAAACTTTTGTCAAGCTGGCACCATCTGTTTCATTAACTAGCAAAACCTACAGGTGACCCAACACTAATACCCATCTCCTATTACTGTCTTACAGTCAGTTGTGCTGCCAGCCTGTGTTCCACACAGAATTTCTCCTCTTGCTTCACTGACGGCAGTAACTCCCAACTACTTCACCTAAAAAATGCTTTTCACCCCACATATCCTCCCCAATATTCACCTTGAACAGGGAACCACATGATCAGACAGCATTTCCACATACATTTCAAAAGTGTCTTTTCTATGACGGAAGCTCAGGTTTTACTTTTTAATTTTGTTGTTGATCATTTTAGAAATCCTCCAAGCAGTCACGGAAATCTCCTGGAGATGAAGATGATAAGGACTGCAAAGAGGAAGAAAATAAGAGCAGCTCTGATGCTGGGGACGCAGGCAATGACACAAGAAACACTTCTTCAGATTTGCAGAAAACCAGTGAAGGGGTAATCTTCTCTTAATATAATTCGCTTCCCATGCAGTTTGCTCCTGGGGGAGTGAGGGGGGGAAAGGCATCGCATTGCAGTGACCGGTGTGTACCATGGGCCATCTTCTTACATTGCATTTCAGTGCTCCAAATGTGTCTAGAACAGAAATACGGGACTGGTCCCTGCACTGGTACAAATTTTGCTCTAGAGAAATGACTGAATGAGAAGAGATACTATAAACATTATTTTTGTTCCAGCACTTACATGGATGTCAGCTGAGAGGAACTACTGAAAACCATGAGCTGGAATGATGCAAAATTGATGTGAGAGCAGAATCACACTGTTTGCGTACCGCATTTCGGCTCACTAAACAGCAGGAGCCTGCTTATCCTTTCACAGTTGTTTAAAATTTGTGTAGGCCTGCTGACTTCTTTGGAGTTCATGAGGGTTCATGTGCACTTTACAGCCTCTGCATGCTGCGGGTTTTAGGGCAGATCCTGCTTGGGATATGACCTTCCAAGGAGGGGATATACAGTCTGCTCCAGAGCGGGTTCACACGATCTCCTTGTACGTTTGTGTCAGTTGTGTGTTCATATCAATAGTATTTTCTTGTGATCACAACAACAGAAAGGAAGGCTGCTGAGCAGGGCAGTTGGCAGGGGAATTGGTTAATCGTCAGCCACCTTTAACGAGCACTGCTGTTTCTGTGCCTTTGGAGCGGCACAAGCCTCCCTCCTCCGGCACTTACAGCTCCGGCTCAGAACCGGTTCTTGCGCAGTTCCCGTGCCAGGGCTCTGCCGCGTGGCCAGCAGCCGGGCCGGGCGGTCACAGGAGCTGCTGAGTGACACGAATCCCCAGGTGTGAGAGGAAGCCAGCCAGCACGGGCTCTCATCTGAGGCTGCCGAGGTGCCTTCGCACCCAGCTGCGGGCTCAGCCCCAACCCGTTCTCACAAAACACAACCTCTGGGGAGCTGCTGTCGTCTCCCGCTTAAAGGTTCCTCCCAGAGCTGCCTTTCCCCTTGTCTCTCTGTGGTACAGCGCGTGTGTTTTGTGGCTCCTTGCCTTACAAAGACTTTGATATGTGGCTCCTGGGGTCAGGAAAATTGTGTGCCCTGAGCCTCTCCCATTCGCTCTGGACAAGGCACTGGCTTGAGCCAGAGACAGAGGGAAGGAGGTGCTATGCCCAGCTGTGCCTTCCCAGCACCTCACCCACAGACCTGGAGCGTCCGGGGCTGAGGAGTGTGGTGAGTTACGTAGCGTGTGTTGCCCACATTCTGGCTAGCGAACCCCGTGACACTTTCATGTCTTCAAATAGGTATTTGAGTGAGAAAACTGGCTGTAAGGTCCATCTGAGGTGGCAAGAGGTTCAGGAGAGCCTACTTTGTTTCCTGTGTTTGTAGCAGTGACGGGATATGCCTGTGAACTTCAGGCATGTTCTCCATGTAAGGACCAAATACTTACTGAGTTAGGTCAGTCGCAGACTAAGCGGCTAGTAAGTCACATAGGACGTTGGCTTTGTGACTGGTGACATTTTTATTCCTCTTCTTCTGTATGAGACATGCTTGAAACCACTGGGAGGTAAAGTCCAGCATGCCAGAACATCCTAGTGCTCTTCATCAGTTTCAGGCCTGCAGATATTTTAGCCTCTGTGCTGAAATATCGTCAAGAGTCTGTGTCCTTCCTGCCTGCACCAACTCCACAGAAATACTCACTGAACATTGTCATACCCATGTGAGGAGTTGGCTCTGCCCCGACTTCTGCAACCCCGGTGCTCGGGCTTGGCCTCACACTTGAACGACCAGGCTTTTAACTAGATCTTGGGTGCTTTACATTATGGGAAAGGTGGGAGTTTTGGTTGCATGTACTAAAGAGAGACGGAGAGATGGTTTTACGGGCAGCTTGAGATAAAAACACTGGTAAGTTTGGAGAAATTCACATCCTGATCCTGATATTTCACTTTGGGTGTTTCTGCTGCAGAATCAGCATTTCACATGTAAATCCTCTTCAGTTTCTTTTGAGATTTTGTCAGTAGTGCAGTTCTCTTTTAGGACCGGGAGGGGACACTCCACCTCCTGGTGTCCTCAAAGCCAGGCCAGGTGTGTTTTTAGAAGGTGTGCCTTCATCAGACACACAGCATTCGGGGAAAGAGTAATCAGATATTTTTGTCAGTTGGTGTTAAACAGCCACTCACACAGCGTGTGGCTAGATTGACCTCCTGGGGTTGCAGGCTGTCCCGCAGCCATGTTCTCTTGGGCATCCAGACTTGGAGTCTGATGAAGGGTGTTGAGCTCCTCCAGCCCACGCACCTGGACATCTCTTCTATAGAAGGGAAGGCTGAAAAAGACCAATGCGTGCCTGCAGAGCTGGGATATGGTCCTCTTGTTCAAATGCGTGAATTCAGAAGGATGTCTGGGTCTGCTCAGAGATGCCATCATAGGTGAGATTATGGTCTCTTGAAAATCGTTTTGCTTGTGAGAAGAGCATTGGACCAACTACGGGCGACCTGCAGAAGATGGGCTCCCTCCTGCCCAGCCTGCAGCGCAGGAGCTGCGCACCCGCCGCTTCGCCGGCCTGCGAGGCCAGCCCAGCTCGGGGCCATCGTCTGGGCTGTCTGGCCATGAGATGGCGCCAAGAGCATGCCAAAATGAGCACTGGGTGCAATCCTGCTCCTTCCCCTGAAGGCTGGGGGCTGCCGGAGACTCCCACCAGAAAAGAGTCTGTTTCGAAATAACTTGTAGACATGCACCGTGGAAGCAAGGAGACTAGAAAAACAAGAGGTCAGAGCCCTGATGGCAAGGGTAGACATGTTTCGTTCCCCTGCTTTTGCCACCCTGACCGGCTGCTTACAAGACGCCTGGTGGGGGAGGCCGGGAAGGGCTGTGGAAGGCGGGTGGGCAGGAGGCAGTGGGCGCTTGTAGCGCTGCCCACGGGCCGCGTCCTCCAGAGCCTTTGGCTCCTGTGCTCTGCACCTCCCACGCCTCTGACCGTGCAAGAGATGCCTGAAGATGGACGCAGCTTTTCTCTTACTACTACTGCTACTAACGAGGTAGTGATTGTGGTTTGTAGTGCCCGGACTGCAGGCTGAAGACACATCTCCCCTCTTCAGATCAGAGGGAGCCTTGTCTTTCAGTCACACTCTTACCCTCAGCATTACGGGGATCTTCTTGAAGGGTTAACGGCTGAACTCAAATGATTGCAGGAGCATCTTCACCTATAGTTTTTAATGAAATTTCTAACCTCCAGGTGGTAGAGGAAAGCTTGAAAATGTGAAGCGATGGCTTCCTGAAGACTCAAAACCCAGAGCAAATAAAAGTACTTCCAAAGCTATGATATTTTTTCAGACAATTTCATACTGTTCAAGGGCTCAACCTGTGATTTTTTTTATCCCTGGGGTTGAGAAAGTGCTTTCTTTTCTTATCTCCATCCTTTAGTTTCTCAGCTGTTCCTGAGGACTCTAGGCACTCTCAGCAGAAGAGACATTCGCTTCCTCAGCCTCAGCCACAGTTTGTAATTGTGTCCTGCCACTGCCTGTTTCTCAGGCTCTTTCTCTCACTGTTCTTTGGCTGATTCCTTCCCCACAAAGATGCAAAGCCTGAACCTTAGGGGTTTACTGTCTAATATTGATTAACTAATAATATATTAGCTAAGAGAGCCCATCCCAGTTTGCTCAAGTCAAGAGTCACAGAACCCCCGTGAGTCCTCTGCTGTTCAATACTAAATTATTTTGGCTTTCTCAAACTACCACATAAACAGAGTATTCTGGGGGAAAGGTATCCATGGCTCCGTGTTGTTTACTTTCTATGGTACAAAATTAGCTCATAAATCAGTGAATTCATGGCAGCAGATTTACATTCCACATTTAAATCTCCGGTGACTTGTCTGCTTGGTTCTTGGCTGGCATAACTCTGAATCTTTATAACTGAACACCTAAGTCACTTTTTACTTTTACTCTCTGGATACCCACATAATGACGTTTGAAAGCTGGATGTAGTCCCTGCCCTGTTAGAGACTGTTTGAGCGTTAAGGTCAGCACGCAGGGGAGGTGGCAAGTTTTCCTTGTGGTGTTCATTATTTTAGTTGCAGTCCAGAGTGTTGGTAAATGAGGGATTCTCTTTGCATGCAGACGCATGTGGTTGCCCTTCAGGAGGTGAATGATTTTAATTGAGTCTTTGAAAAATAATAGATTTGTTGGAAATTAAGTAACTTTTTTTTTGCTCCTGGTACAGCCCGAACATTAAAGTGGGGTAAAGGACTGTGATCCTTTTACTCACGCTGACAATCAGTCACTAACATGGGAGTCAGTGGATCTATTTGTGGAGGTGACTGCTTGCCAGCATGAATAAGGGGATCAAAATCTGGTCCAAAATTACTGCCATCTGATCCTATTGCAATTGGGAGAACATATTTAAAACAGCCTGTGTCCAGGACATATTTTTTGTCTGTTCTTGTGGAGAAGTAACAATTCCAGTTACTGCTGTGAAAGACAAGTGGTGTGGCCAAATTGGCCAGAGGAACACAGGTTCATTGTGTCCTTCTGATGCAGTTTTGAGATGTTTGGTTCCTTTGCTCTTCCTTCTTTACTTCTCAAGAACACCACTGGTGGCACTGCATGACAGGTTTGGGGTTTTATCGACATTAAAAACATAGCATTTAGGGCTCTGTTCAATGTAAAAGCATTTATGTGGGCATTTTTCCAGAAAATGGAAACAGAGTATGTATTTCTGTCTAAATTTTTTTCTGCAATTTGACGTAAGTTAAAATCTGCCCCTCCAAAAAAGGTAACATTTGTAAAAATGTGTTTAACTCTTGCACAGTAAAAGTTTCTATGTAAAAATCAAATATTGGCACAGCCTGTGGTGTAAAGGTGTGTTGTCTGCTGCCTTCCTGCAGCTCAGGGTAAGAGCACTGCTGAGTACGGCAGTGGGACATAACTCGGGAGGAACGTAAATGTCTGAATAAAGTTGAGATTAAAGCAGCCTGGATAGATGAAATATACTCTTTGCATCTCTGTGTACTTTGAATCCTGGAACCATTTTGACCTCAAACCAACATGGAATAACAATGATCATACAGAGCAAGTAAATTATTTTCCTTCTGCCCATCCAGCAAGAGCTTTTAAAGTACAGGATGGCTGAGACGGTTGCCAGACGCTGTTGAGGAAGGAATTTTCAGTGCCAGAAAAAACAAAGCAATTTGTGGGTTTAGTTTTATTCCCTGCTCTCTGTGTTCTCTGTCCTTCACTTTTATTGGTGACTGAATTTTTTCCCTCAAACCGGTCAGATTCTGTGCTGTTTCTTTTGTGCGCAGTAGCGCTGGTCGGTGCGGCACACGCCGTACCGTATCGTACGGTAAAGCCAAGAGGCTTGTTCAAACAAAGGTGATGCGAGTTGATCTGTTTCTGAAGAGACGTGAAACCATGGAGATGATGGAAGCTGCTCAGCTCCGCCGCGTCCTTGCTGAGCTGCCACGGGAGCCTGGCAGCGCCAGAGCTGCCTGGGGAGGGGAAGGAGTCCCGGTCCCCGCGCACCGGGGAGACCCGCTGATTCCTACGGCGCCTGGGAGGCAAAACGTGTGTCACGGTGGAAGATGGTACTGGAAACTCAGAATCCTGGAGGATGATTTACATACCTGGCTCTTTGTTGTCCCTCCTGCGCCACACTGTGGCCCAGCGGACCTGTCTGCGAGACAGCGGCAAGTGGAAGTATTACTGCTCCCAGCGCCCCACAAGCGAATGGAGCCTCCCCAGTCTTCTGGCCTTAGTTCAGAGGGATAATTGTTGTTAATGAGTGCAAAGGTTTCACGCTCCGAAAGGACAGCTTTCCGTGCTGCATCTGAGAGTGGTACCCAGGGGCCCGAGTGTTTCACCACCCGTCCTGCCTGTCAGTGCAGGGTAGCTGCTGTCATTAGGAACTTCATCAGAAGGCATGGTTTGAGTGACTAATCATTTGTAGTTATTTTACTGGGTGTCTGCACTTCCCTCTGAAGGGAAGGAAGTGGCAGTGAACCCCTCCAAGCCGCGTCACCAAAGCATCTCCAAGTACAATCCCATTGACTCTGACCAGGAGTGGGGTCAATGGCAGTGCGTGCTGTGGGTGAGCAGCGCATTGTTGCACCTTTGGGGGCAGGCAGGGCTCCCGCAGTTCCTGTAAGCCGTCACGACATTATCCTGTGTCAGGACGTACCAGGACCTCCCACACGGAAAGCGCAGGTTTCCATTACTTGCTCTTTGCACACCCCTGGTCGTAGGAGAGAAGAATGACACTGAACAAACGCAGTGCGGCAAGGTCATCAGGATCCCGGCCTGCCTGGTGGGCACTGGTGTGCTCTCATCCTCTTGGATAGGGAAGCATAGTCCGCTATAGCCACGGCATCACACACAGCGGGCATGATGGGCCAGAGGGGGAGAGAGCTTAGGCAGCAAACTGCTCGTGCAGGGACATTAAAACATCTTCTTTTCATATTCTCCTCTGGATCCTGTGTAAAATGAACATTCCGTCATCCCCGGTGGATTTAACTTGTACCCCCCACACACTTATTCCTTGATGTTGATTTTTTTTTCTTAAATAATCACACCAAATACAGTACTAATTCCTTCATACTGCTTGTGTGTTGTGTTTCTTTCCGTCTGTCCGTCCGTAGGTGGACAAGCATTCACGCTCTGAATTCTTTACGGAGGGGAAGGGATGCCGTGCTCGGGGTTAGGTAGTCGTGTAGCATTGCATGGCATCACGGTGCTGGACAAAAGTAGCGTGTCCCTGTACCTGTAGGTGAGTTTTGCTACCTCTGTGAAGAAACCGAGACTCAGAGACACTTGCCGTGATCCCATGAGGACAGTCTGATCCTACTCCCATTAATGTCAGTGGAAGCAAGAGCCGGCCTTGACTCTGTAACAAAGTGGAAGTTTCTTCCTTTTCTGTCATCTCCTGACAGCAAACTCCAAGCCAAACGGTTTCCTTTTCCGATGCATTAGCTGTGAAAACTGTTCATCGCGCTTCATCCTTGCTCAGCATTTGTTTGTAGGCACAAAAGGGTGTTCCCATCGCAAGGCGATCGGGGATCCAGCAGCGCCTGGGCTCCCGCAGGAAGCGCGTCAGGGATTTAGTGTAGTGGAAAAGTGCGAGGTTTGGTTGTGTGTGGCGTAAACTGCAAGGTTCATAATTAAGTGACTGGGGAAAACAAAGAACAACCCACACACATGACTACAGCTGCTTACCTGAATAAAGCCCTAAATGTTTACGTTTAGACTGTGCTCTTTAGTGTTTGTAGTGACACGTTTGGTTGATGAAACGTAAGCACTTTTCTCTAGAAGAGATTCCTGTTTGTACAGACCAGGTGGTCACTTGTACCTGTGACTCTGAACTGTGGCAATAAGGCATTAATTACATCAAGTTTGAGGCAGCATGCTTTTTCTTACATTAAATGTGTTTTTTTCTCTCTCTCTCTCTCTTTCAGACTTAACCAACATAATGACTGCTGAATATTAAGGGAAAACACAAGAAGGTTACATGTTTGGTTGTCTAATATTCTTGGATTTGATATGAGTCACCACATCTGTTCATTAGTATCATCAACAGCATCCAGTTTGTATGCACATTATTCACATTCCTATCTGTTGTGTTTGCAGAAATGACATTTTACCCTTTTTTCTAAGGGTTACTTTTTGATTTTCCTATTATTTGGTTGCATGAAGTTGCCCTTTACCAGTGGCTGAGGTTTATGAAGGTATCGCATACTTGAACACATTTTAGATTTCCTTTTCTAGATAGAAAAGGTGTAACTCCAAATTACATCCTTCTAAATCAGCGTTTTTTTGAAAAACAAGTAAATCTTAGAAATGAGTCCCCTGCATACAGTACTACAATATCTTCCACGTACAGACATAATTTTAAATTTCCCTATATCCATACTTTCTTGATTTTTGATCAGTTTACAACATAAAAGGAAAATTCTTCAGTTGAGATCACCGCCAAGTTCAATAATGTAATAAAATACCTTTCCTTATTAGAAGTACCTAGCTAGTTATACTCTTAATACTTCTCAAAATCATGATGTAATGTACACTATCTGACTTAGTTCCTATATGTGGAGTTAGTGAAAGTCTTTTTGTGTTTCTTTAGATTAATACAAGGATTTTTTCCAATGCCAACACAATTTGAAATCATTCATTTGGATGCTTTCCATTTTTAAGCTTACTGTGATATAGAACCCTATGGGAAACCAAAAGAAAACATCAATTTTAAATAACGAAAGGCTTAAAAAAGGATGCTGTCATTCTGGCTTTTTTTTCCTTTTGGAAATAGAACTAGACTAGTAAGTAAGCATTCCAAATCCATTATTCTGTGTACATTATTGTTGCTATTGTGATAATAGAGATTTTTATTTATTTTTATGCCAGCTTTTATTGTGAAAACATATTTAGTCTGGTTTTATCAATCCTTGTTATGCTTGTCCTTGGAACATCTTTTGCGTATTCAAGGTTTGTAGTTGACGAGTTTACTGTAAAAAACTAAAAAAAAAACCACAACAAAAAAACAAAAAACAAAACAAAAAGAAAACAAAAAAATGTATTGTTTTTACAGAATAAATTTATTGGAATGTGTATTGGGAGTAAGGTTTGAGGTTGTAAGCAACTAAGTTAGCGTCATATTTGGCTTCATACGTGTAATAATGTGAGGTATTAATGTAAGTCAAGTATTAAAGCAAAACATTCTGTTAACATGAGTTGACCATAATAGATACAAGTGCAGGTGAGATCTTTATTTTTTCTGTACTTTGCCTTTTCTGGATAACAGGAGGTTATTAAATTCACCTTGAATGTACGCAAAGTTTCTTTACAACCATGGGCAGTAACGTGGGAGGCTCAGACACCTGGCTGTGAGCCGGCACATCCCGCTACCACCAGCAGCCCTGGGTCTGGTTTCCTGGGGGGACGTCCGGGCTGCAGCTGTCCCCAGTTCCAGGGAGGCTGGAGGGAGCCCCCGCCAGGGAGGCTGGCTGCTGGGGAAAGCATCGCTACGCTCCTTTTTCCCAAGAAGCGCTGGCCAAGAGGTGCGGTGGTTATTTTGGGCCTGCCCCTGTGGCTGGAGGTGTAAAATGGTGGGATCCCTCCTGTGAGCGCTGCTGTGACCCCCACCTCGGTGTGCGGCAGGAGGGCGTTAAAGCATCGGCATCCTGCCGCTGGCAAAGTCCCCCTGCGTGGGAGCCGCGTGCGCGCGCAGGAGCCGATGCTTTCTTGTCACCCATTAGGTTTAACAAGAAAATTAAAATTCTCTGAATCACAACAGCCAAAAGCCGACATCCCAAAATAAAGTGTCTCCGGTTAAAACATAACAGCTCATTTCACCTGTGAGAAAGGCACTAAATGTACTGCTTTTAGTATAAATACACATAGAAACCATAGAAATAGTTGTAATTGCAAACAGAACCATTGCAAACGCCACAAACTAAGGTCGCTGGATTTGCTGCTACTTTGTTTGTGACCCAACAGCGTGAGCAAAAGCAGCTGCAGAGGAGAACGGGGGCAAAACCCCCTCCTGTGCTCCAGCACGGCCTGGCTCCCGGGGGGGACGAGCCCTCCCTGCCCGGGTCACAAGTGCTACTGGGCACAGGCTTCACTTCCAGCCGATGCGCAGTCCTTGCAGAAGTGAATCCTTCAAAGAATTAACAAAACTATATGATTTGCGTATCATATCTGGAGTCTTACCGTAAGAGTTGATTGCTTCTTAAAAGATTTCTTGGGCTTTTTAACAAGGCTGACCCACAAGACATACTTTTTGACAAATAAAACATGTGCATGTGACAGAGTTATGTATGGTAATTTTTCACACTTCAAAATATTGACCTTCATACTCCACAGTAGCTCCGCGCGGAGATTGCTGGCACTGATGTTCTTCAGTGTGTGGAGGCTAAGCACTGACAGCGTTATTATTATTTCACTTCATGCAGTATTTCTCAAACTGTCCGAGCGGCTTACTTAAAAATAGCCGTGTGAACTAGCAACTCCGCTGCCGCGCACAGGCACAATGGGGAGAGGTGGTACTGAAGGCAGTCGTCTTTATTTTCCCTTTTTGAGTAGGATAAACAAAACAGACTGTGCAGCTTTACACAATTGGGCAATTTTACACATCTTACACATTTCATTTGGGGTCTGTCTGAGCCGTTCATTACATCCCAACCCAATTATCTACATAGCCAAAAAGAGGAGCTGGAAGCAGTTGTGCTATTCCGTTTTTTCTTCTTGTTTTGTTTTCATAAAAAACTCTGGCTTGTTGACACACCTGTAAGCCAGCAGCTGGGGAAGGATCCCATATATTATGTTCAATATCAGAAAAAACTGTTTTGCTTCTTCAGGGACTCTGTAGATGTAAGGAGTTCGAGCATGGAGAGAAGCACCAATATGGGAAAATTGAGCCTGTGGTGTGTATATAATGTATATATTAAAAAAAAGGGTAAAGTTGATATGTATTTTGGAAAAAAACAGCATAATCTGCATGCAAGTATGCATCTCCAGTGACATTTGCCAAGCCAACCCTTTTACTTCAGAATATTTGCCAAGCCAACCCATTTATCCCAGAATTATCCGTCATACTTTTGCACAGCGGGATAAACACACGGGTAAACTAAGGTCGTGGATATCCTGGTACAAGAGCCATAGGAGGGACTGTCAGTTCCGTGGTCGGAGGTTTATTTTCTGCACATGGGGGCACTGATCTTTCCCTCGGGTACAGGATCCCGCCCCTGGCGTAGGGTGGTCATTCAGGCAGGGGGTCCCTGGTCCACCCCGTTGAGTGGCCGCTGCCGAGTGCATGGCCACAGGGCCCGGGGGGGGCCTGGCACCCACCTGCCCAGGAACCTTGTGTTTGGCATCACGGGGAAGCAGCCAGACACGCACTCACTCTCAATAAAGTTAGAAAATAAAATCTTGGAAGCTACATTAGTTTCCTTTTTTAAAAAAAAAAAATCCTAAACCCAATCTTCCAATTCTGGTCCCAGAACTCCTGATGGTTTCAGAAAACGTCTGCAATATTTGGCTTTTGGGCTGGGGATGGTTCTGAAGTATAGGTTAAGTTTACAGTGAAGGTTATACACAAAGACAAGCTTGCTGGGATGAAACATATTTTTAGCATAAACAAACATTTAAAGATAGAAGTGTCAGGATAGTCGCTGTCTTTTGTCTCCATCTGTTACCTGCTATTTCAAGACACAGCTCGCTCACGTTAACTATTGTGTGTCCAATTGTTTTTTTATTAGCTAGGTAGTTTGCAGCGGAGAACATCTGAGAAGATAAACATCATTTTGATCTTAAGCAGAGCAGAAAGGGAGACTAGGATTTTAGTAATGCAGAGGAGTACACTATG
This sequence comes from Rhinoptilus africanus, assembly GCA_013400135.1. Taxonomy (NCBI): domain Eukaryota; kingdom Metazoa; phylum Chordata; class Aves; order Charadriiformes; family Glareolidae; genus Rhinoptilus; species Rhinoptilus africanus. The sequence continues at coordinate 718,832 of VXBO01014427.1, read as the reverse complement.
GCCAAATCACGGCCTCTCTTCTGGCTTCAGCAGGAGTTATTTTGGACTCACGAAGTTCTGATCAAGGTTAGCAAAGTAGAAAGGGAAATACAGTGCAGGTGCTTTAATGCACACCCTCTCGCAGAAGGTTAGCCTGAGACCACACATCAGAAGAGAAAAGGGAATGGGTTTCCAGGTGATTCTAACCACCCCCGTGAATGGGGAAAGCTGATTGAGCAAACCTGAGTCGGGAGACGGAGTAATGAAAGAAATGAAGCACAAACACACTCCAGCAGAGTCCCCTTAGCACCTTCCTGTAAATAGCTGTGACACAGTAAGCAGATGCTCAGGGGCACGCTATCAGCAGCCTTTTTATATCAGCCTCCTAACCCTGCCTGCCTCTTACAGCCCGTTGGTTCTCACCTGCCTGGGGCAGGAACTGCCTTTGGCACCTGGGCAGCCGTGCTCAGCTCTGGCTGCCTCTCCTCCTTGCCGGAGCACCGGGGCTCCACAGTGAAGACCTCATGCTCTGTGAGGCAGCAGGTTCCCAGCAGACAGACAGCCACCATCAGGCCTCAGGTAGGAGCTTTGGGTCTGTCTGATGTTTACTTGGGCCCCAACAGTCTCCTGGTAGTATTTTGGAACCTCTTCTGGGGTGAACAAGGTGCTAAGCTGCGCACCTCTCTGTGGAGGATTGCAGGGTCTGCCTGTCGCCAAGGTGGCCAGCTGTGCACCGTAGTAAGTTGATAGTTAATTCATAATGACTTCACAGTAAGCCTTGTCAGAAGGAGCTGTGAGGGGCTGCTTCCGAGAGACCCACAACTCCCACAGCCTCCTACATGCCTTTGAAGAGCTAAGCCTCACCGTGTGGTCATGTCTCTTAGGAGAGTTGTGGCACATTAGTGAGCTTCGGGCATCATAAAAAGAAAAAGCAGAAACATTTTGTTCTACTTGTAGCCCATGAAGATTTTTACTAGCTAATGATGCAGCATATAATGAAGTTACTGTTTATTAGACTTGTTTTTCAATGTAACACATTAATTTTTCCTTTCATTACCAGGGAGGATATTTAGGTCTGTTAAAGTCACATTTGGTTTTTTTTTAATTTGATTTGCCTCTGTGGAAATTGTGTTATGTCTTTAATCTCATGTGTTTCCTTTCCATGACTGTACTCTGCATCTGCTTTTTTTTTCAGTTTCTTTCCCCATTTCTTCCCCACCCCAGGGCAGGGCATGTATCTTAAAAGCAGATCTTGCGCTCACCAGTAGCCCAGTCCTGCTCTTCTTTCAAGTGCCAGGCAGACTTGCACCAAATCCATAATTCCAAGCAGTAAGGCAAGCGCTGTTCATTACCGCAGATGCGTGTGCCTGTTGTGCAGGCACTGCGGTAAGAGAGCAACCACCCGTCTGTGTGACCTGGCCCACATCAGGTCCTCTCCGCAAATAAGCCGTTCCTCGGGGCTTTCTGCTACTGAACCCTCCCTAAGTGGAGAATTTTGAGGAGCACACCCCTAACCCTTGGCTGAGAAAAATCAACCAAATGAGGTGCTGCAGGTAAAATTCTAAGGCAGCCTTATCTGCTTAACATACAGCCTCTGTTGGCCTCGAAGCCTCGGCCACTCTGCTGGCCCATCAGCGACTGGAAGCTGCCGGGTGCTGGATGTGGCACTGCTCAGTTTGAGAACTGCAATTTGCATATGCCTGCTACTCATTAAGCTCCTTGTCTGGGGAAATTGTTTGGGTTTGAATTTTTTTTTACAGTGTTTTTTGCTTGTAGCCTGATCATACTTCAAATATTTCTTACCCTGCAGTCAAGAAAGGCCTCCAGCTAGGGACAGAGAAGGGCCTGGAAAAAAGGTTGGGCGCCCTTCTTCACTCTGTGCCTTCTCTCTAAAACTGGCTGAAATCAGGCAAAGACTGTAACTTATTTTGGAGGAGTTTGAACTGGGTCTTATGAGCCTAAAGAAAACCATCAAATAGAGTAGGGAAAGAAGAAAAAAACATTCCTTGGTTTTAGGTTCTCCTGTAGACAAGAGGCACTGCAGAAACTAGCCACCAAAAAAATGCAGGATTCAGGAAAACACTTAGAAAAGGAGTAGAGAAAAACTTCCTACATCTGAGAGAACAGGGACATGGGCTGTGGAGAGATGGTGAGACAGAATGGTTTGGGATAGCAGGGCTGTGGCTCTTCACCCCTTCTCACGGAGCTCGCTTGCATAGGGAAATAGTAAATTAATCAAGTTCAGAGGCAATTCTAACCCTTTTGTATAATCAAAGCTCCTGGTTTGATTACACCAGGAGTTGTTGTGTGTCATTTAAAGGGCTCTTCCTGCAGCTTCAGAAAGTCTAAGTGTCACAGCCTGGGTTTGGAGTCTGGATGTTAGCAATGGATTAATTCAAGCTGAGACCTAGATGTAATACTGAAAAAAACAGTAAATATTTCTCGTTGTGTGTGAAAGGCTAGGCCCTTCTTCTTAGTTTAGATGCATCACATGGTATTTTGAGACTGGTTTTTGCAAAAAGTATATACTTCATAATGGTAGAAATAATAGTTAAAATCTCTGCATTCCTGATCCGTAGGAGCAGTGCTCATTCCCAGGGAGCAGTGCCCACTGTTTCCATTGTTAGATAGTTACCTTTATTGGACCTTTGTGCAGAATAGAAAGCAAAATGTGTTACAGTAACTACCTATGAATTCATTATCAATTACAATGTTTTAACTTGAGAAATCAGGAAGACAAACCTGGAAACGTGTTTTGTGCCCCAAAAGGACAAAAATCAAAAATAATATAGGAGTCCTCAGTTCATTGTCGTACACATTTTGTCATTCCCAGTTGCTCACAGGTCACCAAGTCAAAGCAATTAAATCGCATTCAGTTGTGGGATGACTGAAGTTCATTCTGCAGTGCATTAAAGTCAAAACTAAATAAAACAAACCACCACCGTACTCCCAAATGTGAAGAAATGGCTTTTTGAATCAGGATAAAATGCAGGGAGCGTGCAGCAACATACAGCTCTCTTAATTGGTTACTGGTTGTCAGGCCATGGTTTTGCTTGTGCCTAGGACAAGCTTTAAAGAATAAAATGGGAAAGTGTGAGTGTTAGCTTTGGGTTACCAGTAGCTTTCTTTTTGCCTCCCTGTCTAATGTGTAAATCAGAATTATCCTGAAGCCAAACCACAAGGGATGACAGAGGGGTTGTAGACTTCAGCCAAAAAATGCTGCATGTGTGCATGTCTTAATCATACTGCTAAAAGGTATAAAGTGCCATTAAAAAAATAAAGTATTTTTTAGGGGAAACATTTTAATGAGGGGGTGGTGGAGAAAAACAAAACCAAAAAAAACCCCAGTAAACCAAAACTAACCAAACAAAAATCACCTTCAATCTGGGAGGCTGAGCTTTTTGGTGAGATTGCAAGATGGTGATAGTCAGCACACTGACTTCTGGTTTCCTTTTCCTTGTGCTAAATAATCTCTGAAGGAGCAGTTTCTTTCCTGACTGTCTAGGGAATTCGTGAAACCTGAGTAATCTGTCAATAGCGAGAGGTTCCTGACACTGGCTTGCCTACTTTATCTGGCTTGTGCTTTATTTAGCTTAGATTTTGGCCAAACACAGTTGTATAATATTCATTATACCTTTTGAGCATTTTAAACATCCTCATTAATATGTTCACCAGGTTCTGTTTTGATATAATTTGGTAATTCAAGGTTATCTATAAACCTTTTTGGAAAAAAAAAGTGTCTGTGATAATTGCTCACAAATAGAAAATAAAATGTCAGCGCCCCTACCCTTACTGGGCAGTTGAGCTGGATCATAGTTTGTATCTATGATTGTTACCTCAGGCCTGAGGGACAAACTCTTGGTCTGTGTTTGTCTAATAGCGGTACTTGAATTCCACTTATTGCCATGTCCCTGTGTTCTCATTATTGCTGCAGGATTATGTGCGTATTTTCTGTCTGGATGCTCAGAGTGCATTTCATTTCCTACGTACAGTACGAATCAATTGTCGCAGTCTCAACTGTTGAATGGTCATCTATGTCATGAGAAGTCATTTACTAGTTCTTGTTGAATTTCTTTGTTTCCATCACTCTCCTCATAAGCATCAGCACCATCTAGTAATTAACTACAGTTGTTTATTTAAGAGAATTGGAGCAGAATGAGTTCAAGTGTGATCATTAGCCTGCCTTTGGCAACGCAAGCGTGTCTTGCTGCCACTGTGGTTGGTGGCCCAGGAGGTTCCTAGTAGATGCTTTTTCCATTTCTATTTTTCAAACTACCTAGTTGGCCAATGCGTATTGTGGAAAGAATGTATTGTACTGCTTTGTTGTATTTGGGTTTTTTACATGGTTGGCTGTCACAGCTTTAAGACAGGATTCCTTCATGGTCTCAGCTAGAGCGTGCATGGTGCTTATTAGGGTTTAAGTGAGCCCAATAAAAAGATTCTGAAGAAGAAAAGTCTATTAAAGCAAGAATGCTGTCATTAGAGGCATGTAATAGGTTTGATTCTCCACTCCCTTAAATTAGTTTTCTTTACAGATACAAAAGGTGGTCTGAGTTACAATGGCATAAAACCCACATGGGAAGAACAAACCTGGGGCCCCTTATTTATTCTATAGGTCTCTACTTATTTACTTGTAATTCAAGAGTGAACATTTTCAAATAAATACCTGAGCTAGTCCTCCAGCATGTATAAGGGTTAGATCAGGCATCCAGGAACAACCAGGCACCAGGAGGCCATACAGAGCAATCACATAGTATGGCACAGAGTAGAACATGTATGCCAGCATCTGCATTTTAAACAGAAATATTAGTTGCTTTGCACTGTGAGGGAGATGCATTTAAAAATTAGCCAGCTGCTGACCGAGGAGTTCAGTCTACTCAAACCTACACTCCTGGCAGCAACAATTCCCAGGCCTTTTTGCAGCTATAACTTCTCTGAGAAAAGAGCTTCGCATGTGGATTCTCTTGACTGGATCCAGCTTACCCTAAGGCCTCCACTAATGTTGATGGCTGTTGTCTCTTTGCCCCATCCAAATCCACTTCATCCCAGGACATGTCTTCCAACCCCTCGCCATCTTCAGACCATGCCAATAAGCATGGCTTGACCTCACTGAGTGTCCAACCCAACATGGGTGTCCATTTCTCAGCTGGAAGGTACGAGCTGCACCCCAGCCACCCCTTTCCCAGGAAGAAGAGGTCCAGCAGAGACACTTGGTTTCTGCTCATTCCCTTGCTCCTGAATCCTCTCACCGCTTCAGGCCCTGCCCATGTGCAACAGCCAGGGTTGCAAAAGAATGGCCACCTTGCAAACCCAACACAACGAAAGCGCAGCATCCCCTTCTCTGCAATACTTGTGTAAATAGGGTTTGTAAAAAGTGTCACTGGTGACAGAAACGTAACATAAACTAAAGGAATCCAGTCCTACTACACCCCTTCGTGCTCTGTTATTCCAGGCCGAGAGTCTACTTTGCCCTTCTAAGGGGAATGACCATAAAAAACATGCAGATCTGTTTCGTGGACTATATTAAAAGAAGCCTGAGTAATTAGGATGCATAACTCTAGGTAACTGATTTGGTACCCTGTAATGGCTGTAGTAGAAAATACGAAATACCGTTTGATTTGCCATCCACAAATACTTCCCTTATTGGTCTTGTTGTCTGTGAAACCCATGACTTCATCTTCACACCAGTTAACAAATCACTTCTTAGCACTCTATGTTCCGCACTCAATGCTTTACCTGAAGCTTAGGATAGGCAGCAGGATCTTTTATATACGGCTCGTGAAGTTGAATGTATAGCCGGCAGAGTTCAGCAGGACAATCCAGAGCAATCTAAGGAGAATTTTTAAAACTTCCCGTGAACAAAGAATTTGTTCTAAAACTTAGCTAACCTGACACCTGTTGCCAGCCCTACAGACCCAGCAGCAGGCTGCAGCACTGCTACCCTGTGGGCTTGCTCGAGCTATTGTGGAGGCGGCCCATTTGATCACCACTTATAAGAAATGCAGCTGCCTCTCAGCTCCTGCTCAGAGGGTTTGCGAGGAAATGCCGACAGCCTGCGTTAAGGGTTTTGACTGGAAGAGAATTCGGGCAGTTAGCTATGTGGGAGTAAAAGTACAACTGCTATTGATTTGCTCTGATAAACAGACTTTGATCCCAGCAAATGAACTTTCCAATGGAAAATTGCTCAAACAGTGGAAATTTCAAGTTAAGCACCCAATTGAGGATAGCAAGCTATGAAGTGTATTCCAAGAGAAGAGTTGCATTGTGGCACGGTAGCAGTGGAGAGCAATGCAGAGAGACAGGTGTTACTTCAAATAAAAATAATAATTTTTAAAATAGAGTAGCAAAGGTGAGAGTGGTGGATTTTACATTCCTATAAAAAGAACAAAGTTCCTAATAAACATGGAGAGACCCAGTTGCAAAAGTAGTTTCTTTTCATAGTCGGCCTCAAAACTACTACAAAAAAATAGTATCCTAAAATAAGCTAGCAATCTGTGTCAACAGCTGTCACTAAGTGTTTCACGGCAAGGCACCCTTAATGCCCAAGTTACAGGACTGAACAGTAAGTTTCACTCAATTTCATGTGTTCGTTGTGTGACTCTGCAGGGGAAATGCAGAGATTTACAAACATTGTATATTCCTCCCTGTTCTTTTCCAACATGGGCATCCAAGAAGCAGGTCTGAGTGGACTACACGGATTATGTTTTATTAGCTCTTTCGCAAAATCACGGTTACTGCAGCTTATACAGAGATGTTCAGTTGATCTCTGTATGTTATAAGTAAGGCTAGTCAGCAGTTCCCGTTAGGTAAAGGAAATTAAATACATAAGGAAATGGCCACGCTCAACCAACAAAAATATTTCTCTGAAAAATTAGAAAGTGGGATTACAGTGAAATTACAGGTAAAGCAGCCAATTAACCTGCATCAGTGGTGCTCTGAAGTAGCATGAACTATAAGAAATAAAGCAGTGTATGACAAGTTAGAAGAAAGAAAAAAGTATTTTTGAGAGGCAAGTTTTCAGAGAAAGAGCAGAAGATGAGAGTAATGTGAGCAGCAGAACTACAAAAGGACAATCTGCACTAGGTAAATAAAATGTTGCTTGGGTACTTATTGTCACCTCTTACTTACATTATTCTAGACAAGACCAGATCTACAAATCAAGCAAGCAGATGGTTTTCTAACACACCTAAACATTTGAGCTCTGTTCACTGAATAATATACACCTTCCCTTCTGGAAGTTGCTTAAGATAGAAAATGCTTTAGAGCTGACAAAGGACTAGATTTATCTTATATGCTTCAAAAACAAAGATTAAAAAAAAAAAAAGGCCCTTGGTAAGTAGAAACAACATGTGTTAAGGTAATGTGGATAAATCTTTTTTTCAGGTGGAAATGTTCTCCTCTCTCTCATGCAGTTAAATTAACCTGGCTCCCTATAGAATTTTAACTATGAATCTCTGGTGAGAAAACCATGAACACAGATTTAATTTAGTCAGTTGGTCTCCCTGTTCTTGGCCATAAATGTAACACCAGATCAATGAAAACAGTTTTAGGTCATGTTGATCTGCACTTGGGATGCTATTTACTCTTGTGATTGCGCACCTCCTTTTGAAAAACATACTTACGCAGGGTGAAATAGAGAAGCAAAGCACCACTAATTATCATAAATAATCAATTTGCCCATTTTATATCTAAGGCCCATTCCAAACCTGAGAGACACAGGATTTCCCTTGACCAAAATGTACAGACAGAATGATTTAAAATTTAAAAGTCTGACTGAAAATTAGAGGCCAGAATAGTAAAATAGCTTCAACTTACCATGCCTCTAAATATGCAAAACCCTGTTGCGAGAATGAGGTATGCAGCTAACAGTAAATCTATTGGTCGTCTCAAGAGTCCTTTCTTCTGGACTTCCTGAACCACCTGCAACACAGGAGGTGGTTCGTGAGTACGGCCCGGTTCCATGTGATGTGTACCGCACTCCAGAGCGGTGGCAACAAGAACAGTGAGGCAATGAAACATTACGATTGGCGCACTTAGCTCTCGGTTTCGCTTCCCTATTCATCCACTCATTTCAGAGACACATTTCCACATCTAAAGAGGTGACTTCAGGCCTTATAGGATGCAGTGAGGAAAATTAACCTGAAGAAGCTCTAGAAATGGATGGATCCAACTAAAGCTGTTTCAATACAGATTAGTTTACTTTCAAAGCAACCGAAATCAAATGAATGCTACTCTAACTCTGCAACCACATATGCTGGAAAGCAGCATAACTAACTTCAAAGTTGTGTCTTTTCTTAATTGGAATGAATTAATTTTCCTGAATGTCCCTATGCAGAAAAGCTTTGGAAGTGTAGGCTTGTCTCAAATATTTGAAGTTGGATCTAATGCACTTTGTGAAAGGACTGTTTGGAGAGACAGCAAAATGAGGGTCATCTCATTACTGCCTGTGAATGCTGCTTTTCAGCAGCCTGTGACACTATTGAAATTGATGGAATATCACTGGCATGAAATAAAGGTTTTTCTGTGGCAGTTGAGTTCTCTGCCACGTTCAGTGAGTAAATAATATATCTTAATATGTAACGCAGAAATAGAGAATTAAATGTGTATATGGAGCATGTGGAAAAATCCTCCTTTCATTCTTCTATTGCTGTACGCTGTGGATTCCTCTGACGGCAGGGCACCTCGATCTGATCTGTTCTGTACCCCTTTCTTCAGCTTCAGAACAGGAATCCCCCTGCGGCACCGCATGAGCAGATGTGAGGGGCTCACAGCCTGTGGTAGCAAAGGCCATGCAGATATCTAACATGGAAGGTGGTTTGGAGGAATGAAAGTAATTTCTTTACCTGCGTGGTAAGACTTACAAGACCCATAGAAATAATCTGGGGTATGCTTTCAGCACTGTGTAGTCACAGAGAAAATTATAAGCACATCAGAGTATCTTTCTGTACTTCAGAGGGAAAACTTCCCCATTTACATGTGTTACTCATTTCCTCTTCCTTTTTATTAGCCGTGTGTTGGCATGCAGACAGCAAAAGAAAAACCTGATTTCCTTCCTGTTATACATTTGTGGAATTGTCTCCAAAGCACAAAACAATAATTAGGATGTAGAGGCACAGTTAAAAGCACTCAAGATCAAGGTACTCACAATGAAGTTATTGAAACAGGAGAACTGATCTTGCAAGCACAATTCCTGAGTAAGAACTGCAAGATCTGAATTGTAGCTTAACAAAAATATGACTATTTTAAACACATAGGCCATCCCCTTCGTTAAACTATTTTTTTTTCTTTTAAAGGATCTTTGTCAGAAAAAAAGGTGATACCATTATTTGTTTTTCAAACACAAAAAACAGGACTGTTCTAGCAGTATGCTGTCACCTCACAGTATTTAAAGTACTAGTTTAGGAATGCTTATAACATTACCTGCAAAGAATGTCTATATTCTAATATTTATTGCTACGAAAGACAAAGGCCTCCCATGGCTGCTGAGTCGCAAGTCATTCTCAGATGCAGCCTGTCTAAGGATAATGCAAAGTTTGAAAAGTACCTTTTCTTTCCACTTCTAAGTGTGAAGATTATGTATATATGTATCACTCTTCCTTTCAAAAGGTACATTAAATGAATGTGCGTATTTACTGTCATCACAAAGCTACAATACAACTCTGTACTTGGAGGTTTTGGAGACAAAGCCAATACTAGTGGAAACAAATTTTGGTAGAGTATGAGTTTGTGAAATTGCCAAAGTACAGAAAACTCACACCTTTTTTTCTCTGTGCATGCATTTAAGGAAACAAAATGAAAATGCAAAGCTAAAAAAGCAGAAGCGAGAAATTGAAAAACTAAGCACTTTGCTGACAGACCTCAGCTACGCAGTAATTTTGCCTTACCCTTCTTTTTCGCAACAAAGTGGCATTAATACACGCAGAAATGAATTGCGTGTTAAGCACGCTGGCTGAGCAGAGATGACCTGCCAAAGGTTTCCCATTTATTGCAAACAACGTTGAACTCTGCACAGCGCTGGCCAGCCCTGCTGTTCCTTTTGTGTCGCAAGGAAGTGTGTAGGCACGCTTTGCAATTTCTCTCGCTTCCAGGGAAAAGCTATTTTCCATAACTTCTGAGAGGCTCCTTACATCATCAGTTTTAAGGGATCAAAATAATCTTGTGTGCTGTCCACAGAAGTCAGTCCCTTCAGAATTTGTGTGCAAATCTGAATTTATGTGTATTCCGTTAATGAATTTTAAATCACATTAAACTCTTCTGAGCTGATATACTTGCAGATAAATCTGCTGGGCTTTGTAAACACTGCAGTGCAGCTTGCTTTGATTCTAAATGAGGGCATAACGCCATGCCTCTCCCATGCACCCACCTCTATTAGAAAACATCCAAAACTGGATTACCTCTTCTCTGTCCCCACAGACATTTATTTTTTTGACTGGTTTATAATAACATTAGAGCAAATAATACCTTGGTCAACAAATTATACCTTGCTTGTCTTGCTTTCATGGAAGTATTTTTCTATATACTTGCACTATTATGTTTAAAAGCATTAACGCATTTTCTTCCTAAATCTTTTAATGCCAACTCTGAATAATGATAACTAAAACAAGTTCAATTTTACAGCTAATTGCAAATGATCTACTGAAAGAGAACTAAATATTCTCAGGACTTTGATTAGCTAGCCGATCAGTAGCATTACACTCAGTTATTTCCTGGAAACAATATTTAATTGAGGACTGAGAGAGTTGTATAAAAAGTAAGAAAAATTCATGAGTAGTCATGTTAAGATTTAAAGGCATTTTAAGGTATATAGTTACTGAACCCAGGTATTTATGCTCTGACATGGAGCATAAATTATCTGTGAAGATAAAATAAGACTTCTAAAAACGAAATTACTTGGGAAGAGTAGGAGGCCCCAGTGAAAGGAATCAAGGCTTTTTCTATGATCTTCTGACCAAGGAAACTTAGGTTTACAAGAAAGGATTCACTAAGTGGTGCAATATTTAATTTTCAAATCACCAGCTTTTTATGCACTCTCTTTTTGAAATAGAATATAAAAACTAAGTTTGTCTGCAATATATACCAAAGTAAAATCGCCAACCTTCGGTAAGCAGTTTAACTCCTGACAAGCTATATTTCAGCACGTAAGCAGTCCATCACCTGTTTTCTACAATAGCAATTTCTGTGGTGTTCTCAGTACTAGGAAAACAAACTGAAACCTTCATCCATCCTCCACGTGACGAATGTTCTTGCTAATGTATATGGCAAAAATCACCATTGCTACCTTTAATTACACTTAATTTCTCTACCCTAATGACTCTGAAGAATGTGTTTCTGGCCAGAATTAGTGACTCCCTTAAGTAAATCAGCTCAAATTGCTTTGGGATGGGACGTGTGGTCTCCTATAGGCCTTTGCAGGAAGGTAGAAGAGGGTTTGGCACCTGAAGTCTCCCCCAGTTTGTGTTTCATAAGGATTGGCCCTAAAAGTGGCGATTCGATAGCAGTTCTTCAAACTTCAGGAGATAGGAACATCTCTCTATACACCCCTTTCCTGCTGAAGAGTCATGGCTGACTGGCTGAACGTTACCTTTCATACATTTCTGGGAAAATAGGTCAGTGCATCATCTGTTGTTACGCTATGCCATGTGCACGCTGCCTGCCTGTCGCCTATGGGACAGGAACTCACTCCTCCGTCTGTGTCTATGCTTTCAGTTAGAGTGAACCTGACTGAGCCCCAGGAGCTCTTGTGATGCAAAAATATTAATTGATCCTTTCTTATAACTGGTACGGTGTGCTGTGGCAATAAACTGGCTTGCTTATAGCAAAAAAGAGTTAAATATCTGTTCTGTGCTTTGTACTGCAGGGAATTTTTTCTTTTTTTTTTATAAAACAGCGCATAAACTATTATTGCATGTTTTGATTGCCCAGTTAATCTTATTACAGCTGAACTATTAAATTCAAAAGCAAAGGTCTAAGGAGTTTTAAGTAAGCATTATTTTTACAGATTTTTTAAAATAAGAAGTATGTAAATATTATTCATATCCATCAATGTACAATGTCTTACCTGTAATATCAAATGTTGCATAACACACATTCAAAAAAAGTATTACATTATGTGAAATCTTAAGTCATCTGCAGAAGAATGCTCCTGCAGAGCTTCTATAAGGATTTTGTGGTGCTTTATGAAGCTGGTGTATGTCAATATTTTCATCATCTAAGGAACTGAAACACTCAGAAACTGAATAGATAGAGGGTATTAACACAATTATGCCTAGAAATGGGTTATTTGCTTTAAACATGAGATTCTTTTGCTTTGTCTTTATCAGACCATAATGAAGTGGTCCTGCAGCATAGATGTTTTTACAGTGTCTATACAGTCCGGCAGCAATTGTCATAACAGTGAACAGCTACAGTGCATTCCAGGCTCACCGAGAGGCTCATAAAACTCAACAGAAACAACAAGCGTATTTCAGTTTTCCTAACAGTAGCCAACACTGAAATACAATAATATTACCTTGACTGGAGTCTCGTGAGTCACTGAAGGTTGGTTATAAATTCGGAACCCAGCCCATATGGGAAGGCAAATATATGGCACACTTAAGAACAAAGCAGGACACACTTTCGTTCCATACTTGCCTGTTAAAAAAATAATTATAAGATGTATGAGAATTTGTAAGCTGTATTGCAGAAGAGTTAAAAAAAATATCCTATGTAATATCAAACCTGAAGCAGCTATGGTAACGTAAACATATAACACTAGAAATCGCTGTTAAAGCAACACATGAATCTTGTTGAAAATCATGTGCTTAATAATGGTGGAGTCAGAGGTGACAGCATATCAGCCATTTCAGAAATTAGGCTTTTTTGAGGGGATGGGAAACCACCTCTGTCGTTCTGCACTAGGTAAACCCATAGGATGGCACTGCTTTGAAACCTCTTAATGGAACCTGCTTCAAATAGAGACATCGTTCTCTGAAGTGTGGAAAAAAGGAATGTATCCATTTTTTAAGATCTGATATCGGGTTTGTTTTCCAAAGTCCTGATTTCTCCTACAGGCCTGTGCTAATATTTGAGGGCAAAGCAAATTGAGAGACCCACCCTCATCCCAGGTAAATCAAGAAAAACCATGTCTTTTACACTGGCTACTCTCTACGTCAGAAAGGAAGGCAGAAGGCATACTCTTCACAACAAGTTTCTCTGCCTTCCCTAGAGGAAGAAGGAAGAGATATTGTTGCATTAAATCCTCTGTTTTCTCTGTGGTGCGTGTGTATATACAGAGGAGGGAACTGTAGTGGCCCCAGGTTGTACCATGAATATTCCCCCTCTGTCATAAAAAGCAGGGCCATAGTGAGCTTTTTTAAAGCTGTCTACAGGATTTGGACACATGAACATTTTCCTCAGCATCAATTTAAGCTTTGCTAGAAAGGAAATTTTTAATGAAGGAGGGTGGTACTCTTAAAGGACCACCCAGCAGTAATAATGATGTGAAAATTATTTTATTACAATTCTCAACCTCTAGCAGCACAGCTATGCACTGATTTGTGTTAGAAATCTATGAATGTTACATTTATTTTGAAAGTAGAGTAACTTCCACATTTCACTTTTAAAGGTGATTTGGATGCCTCTTGCAATCTGCTTGAAAGTCAGACTATTAAGTAAATTTTAAATGTTTTGCAAAATAAGATTTATATTTTTTTATGATACTAAGAGACAGTTATTGTCTCATTGCTAAAATTAAACCTGGTTTGGATTAAAGTTATGGGTATAGCAAAATCCAATACTTTTTTTCCTTGAGAACAAGGTAAATTGAAAGGGGTTTTTTTTTCCCTTGGTCTCCATCTTCCCCTTCTCATATTTAAATTTCAAAATATCTTGCATCTCTTTACTGATACTGCTAAAATTCCTCTTACATATTATTAAAGGAAGGAACCAACACTGCAGTAAAATACACATAGCCTAATGCTGAATTTAGAAGAGGTTTCACGGAGAAAAGCCATGTAAATTACGTCCTTACCCACAATGTTTCCAGGCATAAAGACAATGATGCTCATGATAATGGAACCTAGCCAGTAGAGGCCAATGGTTCTATAGCTTTGTCTGTTTAAAAAAAGAAAAAAAGATGTAATTATTGCACTGTCCCTAAAAATCTACTACTCCAAATCACTCTGAAGTATTATACTGATTACAATTATTGTATCTTAGTAAGTAAAGGTTTGAAAACCTGTACCACAAGTCAGCAGTGGATTCTTGCCCCTTGAGAGGGGGATATGTAGAAATCCTACATTTGTGTGTGAGAAGGCTATCACATGAACAGAACAGGATTTGTGCACACTCAGTTATTTGCTGTTGTTTCACTCATCTGAAGGCCGACTGCATGCTTTTGCACATCACAGGTTGTACAAGACTATAAAAGAATTAATAATTAATTTTATTCTGTTCATGCTTCTATTACTGGTGGGTAGATTAGCTTCTGGAATTTAAGTAACTTTTTTCTCAAACTCTTTATTCAATACCAAGAAACATAAGAATCTCTAGAAATAACCATTTTCTCTTAAAGTGCATGATATTCTCTAATGTGGATTAGCAATACATTATTCCTATCATAAATATGTTATTTGGGAAAAATAATGTTTTTTCACACGTAGTTTTAACGTGCATCATCTTTAAGCTTTCCTTTTAACTAACACAAAGCATTCAGAGGGGCCGTATTCTTTGCTGCAGAGCGAAGACGACAGACTACAACTCAATGCATTTGCTGAGAGAAAGGGTAACATGGTGCGGGTATAGTTCCTGAAAGTAATGAAATCTTAATAGCATTGCTTTGGTCTACGACATGCAACAGTCCTGAAAGAAAAATCTAAATACTGCATAGAAAAGAAAGCCCTCTGTAGATTGTTTGAGCATGCAAGCAAAACAAACGGTACACAAATCAAAATGACTTACTCCCATGCAATAGCTGCCACCATCAGCAGATACATCAGATAATGAACAGAACCATCCCAATAGCAGATCACGTGGCCATACGCAGTGTTCAGATACGGTTCGCCCTAGGCAACATTTATTTTTAAAAGATACAGTGATTAGAGGAAGAATAACATAATAAAGAACAGCAGGAAACAATTTCAGAAAAGTAACTAATGTTCCTTCAATCCAGAGGTACTGGTTTTGACTGACAATGCATGTTTCCAAGCACAAACATGATTTAGGTAAGATCAGGTATAATTAAATCAGTTCTATGGTTGCAAAATAGGGTGCAAGATGGAAGGGCAAACACCTATGTATGACTGTCAGCATTGTCTTGCTACATTACGGAAATATTATTTTTCCATGTTTTAGTGATAAAAGCTACAAAATAAAGATACATCTAACATAAAACAAGTAAAGATCTATTTAGCAACCTAGAGATCTACCACGGCAATGACAACATATAACCTTGTAAGGTCCAAGTCATTTCACGCTGAAGTTCATGGAATCTTTTCAATGACTTCAGTGACTTTCACATTGAGCTCTTACTGAGCTATTTTTGGTGGATGTTGATATTCAGCAGCCAAGAGATTCTGCTGACTAGGTATCTGGCATCATCATTTTTTAACTCCACTTTAATTCCTTTCAGTAAAGTGATTAGGCAAAAATAAAGGAGGAATTTTGTTTCCTTCTTGGTAACACTTTTAGGTACTGCAGCACTCATCCACCCGAGTGCTACCGATGGCTTTCTGCAAACACCTACGGTCTATTCAATTCCACAGAAGTTAATACAGAACAGTGTTACTAAAACAAAGTGAAATAACATTGCAGCTTGAATGGTATGCTACTTCTTCCTGAGTCAGTGATTTCATGACAGTGAAGGTTTTGTCCGCAACAATAATGAAACGGGGCAATGACCAAATTCAAAAAGACCCTTTTGAATGTGTAAGTTGCTATTTTTCTGTGACAAATACTATACCAAGTTATTTACAGTAAAGGTTTTGTTTACATTTGTAAGCCAAACAGTTGTTTACCTCTCTCAAGTAATGAGTCATGAATCCATCAATAATTCCATCCTGTTCCAGTCCAATTATTAGATTCACTACACTGGTAAAGGCAAATACAGCATAAACTGTAATAAGATAAAGGGGAAAGAATTAATAAATTTATAAAGATTTGGAATTGCACAGTTGCTTCACAGTCTGATAAACTCAGGCAGAGAATTATTGAACTAGATGCATCTACTTTGTGGTGACAGGTATTTAACATACAATATGACTTTCCCACATAGCTTAGCATTTTTTAATTAGTGGTTAGTCACCAAAGTTCTTAGGAAGCTTTTCTTAGGAACGTGAAATTCTGTACAGCTGTAGGCACAGCTTCCACAAAAAGTCAGCGTCGGCAGAAAGGACTATGTAGCCTTTCCAAATTCTTGGTCACATGAAGTAGACAACCTTGACTGTGGTCTTCTCTTGGAAGGGAGAAAGGACAACAAAAAGGAGGCAGGGAGGGATCGGTGACTTGCGGTTTTTGGAGGTGAGCAAGGGAAACTGCATTAGCCACCACAGTCCATAGGAGACCTGTCTGGCAGGTAATCGAGTCACTCCTTGGAGACAGGAAATTTATCTGCAGTAGGTTTAGGTTACTTATTTCCTTTGACTTTAGTGTGAACTGAGAGCTCCCGTCCTCAGGCAGGACACTGGTGACAGATGCCTAGGAGTTGTAAGGAGGAGGAAGGCAGAGGGCGAGGACGGGTGGTTTATACGCTGTCTTGCCAATGGGCCCATCTTGTAAAATTTAAAAAAACAGCAGTGGGTTTTTTTCTAGATTTTTGCTATAAGGTAATCTAGATCTAAGGTTCCCTTTTAAAAGATGATCAATATTTCTGTTCTTTCATGGCAAAGTATCAATATAGAAATGTTTGCCCAAGTCTGCAGACAGCCTGAGCCAGGAGTTGGGGTGATTTGAACTTTCTTAGATATCACAAAGATGAGTTAACACAGAAGCTAATAAAAATGAGAGAATTAAGTCTCAGGAAACACCAAACCATGGAGGCCATTGATCAAAAAGTTCCAAAAATCCCAAATGAGTCCACCCAGGATGAGACAGATACGCGTGAGAGGTCTACTGTGGTGCCTAACTCCTGCTACAAGGAGGATCTTAACGGAGCAGGTAAGACAGTATTCCAACACATTCACATCCCAGCTCAAGTGTTATTCTTTTCAAATAGGTCTGGTTTGTCCCTAAGCTGGATCTCCTACTTGAAAAGAATAAAAAGGTTCAAAAGAAGCATTCTTTCTCCTCCTTTTTCCTTGTCTTTCTTGGCTCCTTAGCCCCTCACCAGACTGGGTTCTGAAGCCATGCCTTAAATGTTCAATGTGAAATAACCGTCATATATTATCATTTACATAAATTAACGCTTTCTGAATTTAGCTTCATTGTTACCAAGACATACCATAAAACAGCGGGTCTTTTGGTGGTTTTCTTTTCACAAGAACACGAGCCAACAGAGCAATAAAAACCAGAACCAGCAATCCAACTGCAACAAGTACCCAGGAACTGTAACAGTATTAAAGAAAAAGAATTTAAAAGAAGGACAGAGAAAGAGACGGAATTTTGTGTCTTCAGCTGTTCTTACCAGCACATACTCTTAAAGTAACTTTTAATACTTTAAAAGGCTATTTATTAAGTCCATCTCATAGTCTGCCATAGTATTCATTTTATAGTTTTGCAGAGTTTATGTGCTTGTCTTTTCACATGTGATCATCTAAAAAAAGAAAATACAAAAATAGCTAGACAAACAACATAACCATGAGTCTAGATTTGTCTGACTAAAATCAGTTTTCATGCTGGTATCTGCAAAAATAAACAAAAATTATGGAAAACTTAAAGGCGAACGAGAAAAGGATCATTAGGGACATCTAGTCTAACCTTAGCAATAAATAATCTACTCAGGAAATTACAAATTGCAAATAAAACAAGTCAGTCCCATGGAATAGGAGTAGCAGTGTGGAAAGCCTATGATGGATTTAGGTTTAATTTCCAGTTTTGAAAAGGCTACCAAAGGTCTCTCCAGCCCTATCAGAGGTGACAGCATATCGGGTTCGGTAATCAGTACAGGTGGGCTCGGCAGAAAAGGCCTTTTCTTGGAAGATGGGGGCTATAATGATAGTGCCTGTAAAGTGGTGGTGGAGGAAAGCACAAAAGTCTTCAGAGCATAGCAAATTTGTCCCCTTCACCAAGAAAATGTGAGTTAAGAACACCAGTTTGAAATTGGTTTATAGCTCAAAGTGTGTAACTCTCCTTGTCAGTCTTCACTTTTCTGCCTGTGTATGGGGGGAAAAGGAGGGGAAAGTTAGGTAAAGTCCAGAAGCATAAGCTGAAAATATTTGGCATGTGATTTTATACATGGTAACACTCTGTGTGTCAAGAAAACAAATTGCGTTCAAACAAATAATAGTGACTATGCCAATTTCAGCCTCACTGAAACTTGACTTAGAACTAGTGTAAAAAAATTGCAAGATCAAATATTTCAGAAGATATACACACATACTTTCTGAGTCAGGATGAGCAGTACTAGCTGGCTGGTTTGTTTTATGGTCTGAATCTTCTGCTAGTCTGGTTTCCCAGTGATGAATTTCTTCGTGCCATTACAGCTGTTAATATTGCAGTGACTTTTCACTGCGCTCTATCAATTTGAAATAAATATTGGCAATGAATCAAGTAAGTCAGCATGTGTTATTCGGCATTTCTCTTCCAGTGAGAAACAAAAAATTAAGTTATCGGCCAGAAGGAGAAAAATGAGGAAGGAACAGATGTAGCAAAGCCTTAAAAACACGCAGCAAATATTTGTGCAGTAAAGTTGCAAAACACCCCAGGCTGTGAGATCACAAAATACCACACGGACCTTTAAGCACTTTGGTTTTTCCATGAGGAAAGACTTTTCTTTTCTAGACCTGCGGTTTATCCTGGGATCCTACCAATTTTTTCCTGGGCAGAGTGAGGGCACACGGACACTCTCAGTTAAAACTCGCACCTCTCACAGGGCGCCCCAAGCGTGCGGAGCTCTCTGAGGCTGGTGAGTTCTTCCACTCGTTTTTAAACAGAATTTGGGGTTTGTTTGTGAAACGCCGTGACGGGGGAGCCGGGGGGAAACCGCGGAGCCCCGGGGGCCGGGCCGCGGTGCGGGGCCGGGCGACCCCTCCGGGGCCGGTTCGTCCTTTCGGCGCTTCAGGTGATGCGGCACCGACGGGTTTGAGGGTGCTGGGGCCAGCGGCCCGGCTGGGCTCCCCGCCCCCGGCTGCACCCCGGCGCGGAGGAGGTGGGCAGGACTCGGGAGCGGGTCTCCGTCCGTCGCGGCCGGACTCAGCGCTGTGAAAGGGGCTTCGGGGGTTAATCGTTACGGGAGGGCACGGCCCGGAGCGGCCGGTGGAGGCGGCCGTGTGCGCCCGGTCTCTCGCAGGGACGCGTCCTGGGGGAGGCGGCAGGCGGAAAGGGGTTCCCCTGATCCGACGGGTGCAGGAGCCTCGGAGAGACCCCTGAGAGAAACTTCGGCACCTCTTTTGGCGTCAGAATTTAGCTGGGTTATTAAGAACAGGGGCATCAGCATTTTAAAAGTGCTTTAATTATGAACTCACCTTTTCCATTTGAATACCAGAAAATTAAGAAAAATTAGGCATATGTTTGAATTTATCCAACGGTATTTTTTTTCCGGCTTCAAACTTCGTCTATGCTAAACTGTCAGTGTGCAAACAAAGGTGGAATGAGCCTTGTGTGCAAGGCAAACAGAAGTGAAAAACACCATTCCTAGAAGTTCCCGAGCATTTGAGTCCAGGAGAGTGCCCAGGGAGAGCGATCATCCTATGCTGCTGGGGGAAAAACACCAAATGCGTTTCTAGCGTGCCAGGCAAGCTCTTGCTGGTCGAGACCGGGAAATATTAACGCCACTGTAAAATAATGGTCAGGATTCCAATTCCCTGGTGTTGCAGCGGTACAAAGGAGGCTGAGGAAGCAGCACCTGTCCATCAGGAGGAGGCTGAAGAGCTTGGCATACGAGAGCCCTCCGTAAATACCTGAGGAGTTAACACCAGGGAGAGGAAAGAACTCTTTAATTTGAAGGACAAAGCTGTGAAGAAACTTTAACTAGTTTTTGGAAACAGATTTTTAGCTACGAGCTGTAAAGGATCTTCTACTTTTTTACAATAAGAAAAACAAACAACACCAGAGTTCAGCTGTAAGATGTTATTTGTTAAGTTTAAGCAAGAGACTGATGGACATGATTGCAAGAAAGGAACTTGGTGACCCAGAATGTATCTATGTCCCTTATATTATGTACCAATTCTTGTAAAGTTATTTCAAGTGAGAAAGGTCTAGAATCTGGCCACAGGTATGGGAACGGGTTAAACCATGCTCCACCAAACTATCTGTTAAAAACATGATGCAACTCCTAAAAGTAATTTAGTCCACCCAAGTGTCAAAATTGCCATCGGATGAGTCAGGGCTAAATTTACCGCCTCCAAATGCCTACCTTTCAATGCACAGCCGGTTTACTTCTCAAGCTTTCAAATGTATAGGCTGCTTATTTGTATGCAGCTGGCTCAGTGCAGTCTCAAGATTCATGTCTCAGGCTTCGCTTCGTAGCTCCTGTGTCCGTAAAGTCAAAGGCAATATGGGAGATCTCCCTTACTGCTCCACCAGCATGTTCCAGCACTGATTCCCACCCGCCGTGTTGATCAAGTCCTGTTCCAGCTTCCCAGTAGAAACTGTCAGGGCACATGGTGTGGTAAGCACATAGCACCTCACCTGTACAGGGTGCATTGTTCGAGACTCTTGTGCTGAGATCTGAGATCTATCAACTTCTGATTACAAAAATAATTACGAGCATCTGTGAGCACAAAAGACCCCTGAAACGGGATGTTTGAAGTGTTTGTTCAAAAGGGCGTGTTTTTTCCTTTCATTTTAATCTCTCACCCTGTGAAAGAAGCAGTAGCCAGTCTGCCAGCTCCATTGCTCCTCTCCATTTCCTCACAGAGGAGGCCCCCAAGTCCACCCACAGTAGTGTTGAACATGTGGATTCTGGCATGGCACGCTTTCCGTATCAGAAATCTTTCTAGTAGCTAAAGATCCTTCTAATTCCAACTTTTCTTCTCTGTGCCAAAATATTCTGGCTTCTGTTTCAGCCTTCAGAAAGAAAATACCATCTCCAGCATTCTTGTTGACTTTATTTACATAGTTGACACCAATTCTAGAAAAAAAGGGAAAACTTGCTCAGTTAGTGCATCCCACAACCACTGATGAACTTCCCCAACAGCAAATACTTGGAAATTTGGCTGTAAATCAGAAATTAAGTCAAACAGCGAGCCATCTTACTGATCGAACAACAAAGCAGAACTCCTCAAAAACTAACACATGCATTTCTTGAAAGCTCCAAGTGTTCTTGTGGGGGAGGAAGAGGATAGAACTTTGACTGTATGTAACACCACCCTCTATTCACAGGTAGCAGAACAGCAATATAAAAATTAAGGTAGGAACAGGGTGTCTTTAACTATATAATCACTAATCAAAGTGTTACATGAAAGCAGTGTTGATAAGCTGCTGTCATCAGAATAACTGTAACCTCCAGCTTCCTGTCACATACTCAATTATATTCATTTCTTGATGTCGCAAAAGCATTTTTTTCTTTCTTTTTCCTGAATTTTATAAATGGCAATATCCTCATAAGGCATGTGGAGGCCATCGTTTGTATTTAGCAATATTAGATGTCAGGATAAGACTGACAACCACATATATCCTACATCAACTGCAGGGAAGCTCAGGAAAGCAAAAGGGAGTAATGAAAACAGGAAAATTAAGACTCCTTCCTTCCCACACAGAAATTGCCAGAGGATCAGATTTATTGGCATGTGATTCCTAGAGTTCTGATCTTACATTTCATCTGAAAGACAGTCCCTTCAGCAGCACGGCATCAAACACGATGATCCTTCATCACACTGTAACATTCCTGTGTCAGAAACAACATTTCTGTCTAAATGGTCATTTTTAAGTAGGTAGTCCAGCTCTCTCTCAAATCTCAAGTATCAGCCATATGCCACATGATGGATTCCTCAGTGGGAATCCTGAGCGCAGCACCAAACCAGCCCCGCTTGTGCGGCCCCCTTGGCTGGCAAGGCTCGACTCGCGGGCTTGGGCTGGTCTTTGTCAGCTTCTCCGTTAGACCATTACTGGATCAATAATCAGTATTTTTAACATGGAAGATGTTTCTCTTCACTCTCTCAACTAAATGGCAGCAGATCAGTCTTGATGTCAGGACTAAGAAGGCATTTGTAAGTGTGCCAGAAAAAGAACACTGTGGAGGACATAATAAATGCTTATTTAGTAATGGTCAGCTTCAAAGTAGGAGACTAACTGGCCATTAGGTCTCTGTGTCCACTTTTTGTCTGGGAAACAGCTCTGATCTTTAATAACTGCCTGTTAAATCTTGACAAATTGTAAGGCTTAACATTATACTGGTTTTATTTTAAATCAAAGAAATGACATTAATCTATACAAATATAGGTAGGTGAACCTTAAGCAAGCACACGAAGATCAATGCAGGGATTAAGAGTCACTATTTATAGCTCATGGAAGCATTGCTCATGTGTTCACATATGGCTCTGCCAAGAAGCAAGCTCTCCCTGCGTTATGATGCCAGCTACAAAATACCATCCTGGTACAAAACAGCTCGTGTCATTCAGTTTTTATTGAGCTAAGCTGACACATTCTTGAGAGTTTACTTCCTCTATCAGCAAGTGAGTTTTTAAGGCAAGAGAAGTCAGTAGCCAATAGTCCAGATAAAGGTGGATTAAAAGGTGAATTAAAAGATGATGAATTAAAAGCTTCGTGTTTGGGACTTCTGTTAATTTGCTGAGGCTCAGCTTAGACCACACGTAACTGCAGCCCTCCAACAGCTTTAAAGCCAGCCTGTTGTATTTCTGAATGTCTCGTTAGCTGAGGGCATAAGACCCAACAAGCGATGCTGTATGGTAAATCCCAGACTGCATGGTGCACCAGAGGCGATATAATGTAGTTCAGATGGTATGCACTGGGGGTCAGGAGGCCACCTGCTAATGATCTGCCGAGGATTTGGGGGATTCTCCAGCAGCAATCACATGCAAAGAGGAATTAGTGACCAGTGTCCATTCCACTTACAAAACTGAGTATCAGTACCTCAAAAACGGAGCTGCTTTTTGTGCTACAGCCTGTCTATTCACCCAGGAATAACCTTAAGAGGGAAAGAGACAGGTCAGAGTAAAAATAGTTTTACTCTTTGACTTAAACTGTAAATGGCAACAGTGTGGCTTCTCAGTAAGAATCTTGTTAATCGTGTGGAAATTGAAGTGGTAGCTAAACACCCTGGTAGAAATGGAGGAAATGTGTGCTCTGGCTGGAACGCTGCTGTGCTTCAACACATTTGCCAGGGACTGAAAAGTGAATAGCTTCATAAAACAGTCCCGGCTCAAGCATAAAGATATGCCGGTAAAAACTAATAAAAGAATTTCCCCTCCTTTGCTTCTCCAGCTATGCAGTAACAGAGCATTTTTAATTATTTAAAAGAGATGTCAAAGTGTAAGATTTTTCATAGAGCCAGCCATGTCAGTATTTGAAACTATATGTAAAATAGGTATGTGGTGAGTAGACTCTTCTAAGAATTAATTGGCTTGGTTTTGTATTTACTTTCAGATAATAGACGTGACGAATGTTGTTGTTGACATTTTTTGTATCTTTTTTAAACACCTAAATGTGCAGAATGAAAAATGAAAGAGCTACCTCCACAACGGGAGTGATTAACAATGTCCGTGTGATACTTGCATCAGTTGTACACATCTCTAAGTTAGGATATTGGAAATTTTTACAGAAATATTTTAATTAGCAGTAATGTTTATGGCAACAGTGTGCTGTAAGCAATAATTACAACATGTTAACAGAAATTAATGTAGAAATTATGAATATTATCACTAAAAATCAGAAAAGTATATCAATATAGTTGAGGGCACAAGATACATAACAACCCTAATACTCCAGGACAACTAACCAGCACAGCTGAAAATGTGCAATAAAGCGCTCGCATACAAGAGTTACTTTTAGAAATGATAGAAATTATCACGAAATTTAAAATTCTGAGAAAGTTGCACACTTATGTTCTGGTTTAGATTAAAGTTGAATTTATAACAGAGTAAAAAATACCAATCACATTTGGCATTTTTATCAATAAGATATAGGTACCTTACAAGATAAGAAAAAATCCATAATCCCTGCCCTTCATTGTTCCTCAGATCTGAGACTGAATTTGTTTTCTGTCCATGCATGGATCCAGTGCTGCAAAAACTGCAAGGTTACATTAGCTGCAGACCCCATGTCACTACAGGTTAATGCCAACCAGAGAGAAGATAATAATAATCACAATAAAATGCCCAAGGAGATAACCATTATTATCATTTTTTGAAAGCATCATTATTACAAATTTACACATTTGAGTAACTTTAATGGTTCTGGTAACTCAGTCATGGGAATGGTAATATGCACGCCTGTCATTCGCAGCAATGGCATGGATCAGATGTAGGGGATTTTAAGAATCTAATTGAGCATGGAAAGGAAAAGATGTCATCAAATGGCCCCAACCAGGAAGCTGAATCAGAAACAAATCTGTGATTTACTCTGAATTATTCTTTTCCCTCCTGAAGCAAGAGAAAGGATGCTAACCGCTTATGAGAACAATTGCTAATCACTGTAAAAATATGTGCCAGCTCAAAAACTCTGACCATAACAACAAACAGCTCCTTAGAACATACACAAAGCTGAGTTCATGTGGGGAAAAGAAGGAAAGGGAGGAGAATTCAAATAATTTCAGGAACAAATGAAAACAATACTCTTTGTAACCCAAGCCCTTTTGATGGCTCTCAGAGAACTGGCCCCACTTCACTGGCAGGGAAGGCCAGGGCCGCTGGGCAGGCATTCCTGCGCCTCGGGGACATCCCTGGCATCGCAAGTATCTCAGAAATCCCTGCAGTGGGGATTCTCTGGTTCTTCTTCAGCGTATGCAAACCCACTTTGTCCTCCTCTCCCTGCAGACAGGTAAAGGAACCTCAAAACTCGGAGAGTACTTCCTTCATGAATTTCCACAGAAAAAGGGCACCAGGTCAGCACAAGCTTGCTCAGGCCATTACACAGGCCCTAAAAATGTGTTGCTCAAAAATGTAGACACTCCCTGACCTTCTGTTTTGCTGGCTAGTGATCAGGACAACCTCCACAGCTATATAATATAATACCGTTGAACTTTTGTCTGCAGCCCTTGATTTGTAGCCATTCTGTTACGTGAGATCAAACAAAAAGTTGGTCTTGGCCTAATTTGCCCTGCTTATGTTACATAAATATTTTTCTCTATATTAATTTTTGCTGTATTTCCTAGACAAAACCCAAGCATGCTAAGAAAGCAAACAACAGGACGTCATTTCAGTGACATGCACATGCACATGGAGCCCCTTTTGGTGAAAGCATTGTGTATTATTTCTGATCTGGACTGGTAAATACAATCCCATGACATCACAGTTAAAAACGGCTATGATCCACCTACTGATAATGACAAAGAAAAACTAGCTGATTTTTTTTTAAGAAGGAAGCTGGCACAAAGATTACAAGGTGAAACAAATGTCTGAGGCTCATTGTCTTTGAGCAGAAAAGACCAGTTTCAAAAATAAATTTGTTACTTAATATTTTCCTAGCTCTCACTTCTAAAACTGTTTAAATTAGTGCATTTGGCTTTTAGCTGATCAGATCCGATGGCAATCCAGGTCGTATTTCTCCTTTCCTTTGTCTTCTTTCCTCTTTTTCTCTTTTTTTTAGACTTTTGATTCCTTTCATATTATTTTGTTTCTTTCCCCCCATTTTCTCTGTCAACTTTCTTTCTCAGCCCATCTCAAAGCCATTCCCTTTGTCTTCTTACAATTGATTTCTCATCCCTGGAGCTACCTTACATACTCTCTCTGCCCCAGCCGCTCTCCTTTTGGTTCTCTGGCATATCTTTCCCTCTTTTTTCCTTAGCCCTTTTCTGTCCTTGTGAACTTCTTCTAGTGTGTTACTGACGATATGTTCACTTTTTACAGAGTTCTCTGTAAGCAGAGCAGTCCTGGCTGTTGGCTCTCAGCCGACAGACTAACCTGTGAGTGAAAGCAGAAAGGCAGCAATGAAGGGAAGTCTCATTAATACCCAGATCATCCCATGACTGAAAAAAATACCTCCAGAAAACTATTTGTGTCCACGGTATCACCATTTCCCTCATTATTTTTTCCATCTCTGTTCCTAAGCTACCAGAGGGAATCTGGGCTTCTCCAGTTTTCCCTTCTTTGCCCACCTTGGGACAAGAAAAGCGTAAAGGTGATACCTTCATTCTTCTAAGTCAGCAGTATGATTTTATTTTTAAATATAGCCTCTGTGCAAAGCTAGTTGCTGCCTTCTGGTTGGTCTATGTCTTCTTGTGCCCTTTCCCACTATAGTTTACCCTGCTGAAATTGCTTCCATCTTGCTTAAGGTTCTCTAAAACTTGTTCTGCGAAACGGACCGCATTTGCTTGGTCTCAGTTTTGTCCTAATTATAAACCTAAATGCAGAGTGGTGACATCTTCTGTTCCTCTTTTAGCCACACGCTTCCATAAATGCTGACAAGTCAGGAGCTATGATAAATAGCTTTCAGCTCCATAATTTAAATTGCTGCTGTATTTACAGCAAAACTCCAGTAGATGGCAAAATGATACACCTCATTTTTCAAATGACAGTGTCCGCTTTGACAGGACTGTGAAAACGCACATACCTTTTTTTTTTCTTTCCCTAAAGCTACCAAGATAGGACACTAAAAATTATCCTATTTTGCCTGTCAGAATTTGCTAAATTAATTCACCACCCTACAGTCTCTTGTCCAAGGACGTTAGGATTGATGGCACACAACCCATACTGCCCATCTGCTACATTCACTATCGCCAGGTTTGCTTTGTTTTTTCTCCTCAGAAGTTTAAAACACGAAATGACGAGAGACGTTGCAAATGGGCTTCTTTTGTACAAGAAGGAATACGCGCAAACAGTCCCTAATGTTCCAACATTATTTCAGAAATAATTAGGTGATCAGTCCTTGTTTTGACCGTTATCGCAAGGAACCAGGTATCACAGAAATGGATTTGCATTTCACGTGCCTAAACAGAAGAGAGGCGAGATTTATTCATTCCTTCGTGTAACGACACACACGACCGTGACTGTGGCGGCGCCCTGCGTCTTGCCCGTCTGTTTGGGGCTGTTTCTCCCCTCCCGGCGGCTCTGGAAAGCGCATTCCCACTGCAGACGCGGCTTTGGCACGCCTTTTTCAAGGAGGGGTCACGGTTCCCAAACGCGGCCCGGGGGAGCCGCCCGCCGCCGGGGACC
>VXBO01014427.1:674834-691359 GCA_013400135.1 Rhinoptilus africanus | reverse complement strand
GGAGAGATCTCTGCTCCCGCCGGGCCGGGCCGGGCCGGGGGTTCCCCGCTCGGCCGCCGGTGTCACTGCCTCGCTCCGCCGCCCCTCCTGGCTCCTGTTCCCGAGGAGCCGCCGTCTCCGTGTCCGTGGGGGGAGATGCAGAGGGAACGCCTCAGCACCTTGTGGGCTGGCACGCAAGGTCAAGCCGCTCCCCCCCAAACACATTTTGGTTCCATCTTGCTCTTTCCCAGCATCCTTTTCCCAAGGGAAGTGCCCTAGTTTTAGGACAGCTAATTGTCCAGTCAGAAGAGTACTTTGATAGTGGTGAATGTCTGGTTTGGCCTTTTGATTCCGTTTGTGGGTTGTTTTTTTTTTTATTCTAAAGTAAGATGATGGGAATTAGTGGTTCCTCTGAGCGTCCATCCACCTTCTCATAATGGCCAAGAAGGAGCAGGGACTGTTATACCAAGCTTTTAATTTTATTTGGTACTTAGAAATCTTATGCATCTTGCCGTTCACTTTTTCAGTGGCAGTAATAAGGTGGTATATCTTTTTACCAGAGTAGTGCCCATCCTAATCACGCTTATTTTAGATACTTCTGGGTGGAGAGTGAATATGCAGCAGAAGGCAGTAAATAACTCATTTTTTACACCCAAACCACCCAAGTGAGACCATAAGTGCAGTGATGGCAAAAAGTATGTAAAATGGGTTAGTGGTTTCTAATTTGGGCAGAACAGGATCTGCTACTTCTCATGCTCACAAAACTGAGAGTTTGTCTACCATTTCATTTTACTCCATGTAGTAGTAAATAAAATTTATGGTCTTCACAGAAACAATTACTGATAGTTTCTTTGTGCATCAGGCTGTGGTGTGGTGATATGACTAAACTGCTTAACCTTAAAGTTTTTCTCAAAGAAACTCCTCTGCTAGGCAAAATCTCTATACAATATACAAAACAGGGTTTTGTAACGAATGTTTGGGAAACAAGTAATATTATTGGCTGGAAATAAGTATGTAGCAGGAAAAACTCAAAAGTCTTAGCAGCTTTCTCTTTGTTTTGAGGCCTGACAGATAAGAACAGTGAGAAGTCACCTAGTCCTTTTAGTAATCATGGACGCAGGAGGTGGTGCAGCAACTGATTTGGAAAAATAAAAAGCAAACCAGCATGTAGCAGCGTCTCACTGTTGCCATCAGTAAATGAACTGTATTTATTTTGGTGGATTCTTAGCAAAGAGGTAGTGGCAAGGTGAAGAGTTTGTAGCACAGTGCAAGGTAGTGGTAAGTGTCTTTCAAGCAAAATAGTTTCAAAGGTTAAAGGTTAAAAGTAAATGAGCCACCTATGTGTTTATTTATATATATATATGTGGAAAAAACATTGGACAGTGAAAAGTGAATATAATGAGAAAAGTTTGTCTGCATAAAAATATAAACACAGAAACAGGAGAGTTCTAAGTAGAGATAAGAAGGACGGTATTTGAAAACTGTAGAAGTAAATGAAGAGATGTTAGAAGCGAACAAAAGCCATCTTGTGTTGGTAGAGCTGCTAGCACGTAATGTCCAGGGGACTTACATAAGTAAACTGATTATACTTGTATCTTGTCTAAATATCACCAGACTGATGAACTGTTGAAACATCTCAGGTTTGGTGTTGTCTTTGGTACAAAATACATGGCAGCTTTTTAGGACATTCTTCCATATTATATCTATATTTTGAGCTTTCAATGGAATAAATATACATTAGAACACCTTGTTAAAAATATATCTAAGAAGACCTTCTTTAATACAGACCAGTACAGACGACTTCTGTGCTCATATACACTGTTTTTAAGGTACAACAACTGTAGGACAACCTGATTTTTTTTCCTGGTGTTGACCAGAAGAGACAAGAATTACACTATCACTGTTGGCTGCTTTTATCTACCACTAGTAAATTGGGCAGATAATGATGGTTTCCTTTTATAGGACCTTCCTTTAATCTTTACAAAGACCAATTTGAAGTGTATTGGCTAGATATTAAGTTGGGATCTTCAAGTACACATAGCAAATGAATGTCACGGTAAAGGTAACATTTAAGTGATGCAAAAATTTATAGGGATAATTTACTAATTATTTAATTTTCCACAGCTCGTTTTGATTTTACTCACTCATGTGGTTTGCTAGGTCCTATCTGTAGTTGATGTGTTTCATGAAGATCTACTGACAAATGATACTTGTAAATTAAGGCCAAAGGAAAAGATTTTTTGATGAAAATTTTTCTGATTCTCTTAAATTAATTCCATCTGTAACTGTCCAGTGAGACTGACTATCATTTCTGTATCCTATGATGTAAACTTTCATCAATGTTAGTGTTTTGTCACAAAATAGATGGTAGTTCAAGAATTACATTTATAGGGAAGAAAAAAGTAGTTAGGAATTGAACAACTTAAACATCTCGTAGTTACCAAGTTAATGTGATATCTGGGTTTTTTTTATTTTTTTTTTGGATATATTCATACACAATTTAAAACTGTATACAGTTGCTAGCTTTTTCTGACAAGGAATTCTACAATAGCAAATTTGTAGAGTAAAAGTATTTGAAAATAATTAACTGAAACTTTAATTGGTAGTACCACTGTAATTCTAGTAATACGTTTCAGGATTTCTTTTTTCCCCTAGAGAAAGTTGAGTAGTCCTCCTTGTCTGTGGGCTAAAATCTTAACTGTAAAGATGGGAAAGGGGGAGCCTTTTCAAATTGGCTGGGGAAGAGTAAGAGAACGTTCTTAGAAAACAGTTGGCTGTACTCAAAGGCTTAGAAATGTCTGTGGTGTACGTTTTGGCTTATTGTCCAGTATTTCTCTTGCCTGATGAGTTTTCAAACATGAGACAGAGGAGTTTTTTAAAAGCAACTGACCAGTTCAGTAGTTTGACAGATAAATCCTTAAGAGCTGAGATAATATCAAAGTCACCAAGTTTGAATCTGCTTCACAATTAAACAGGTGGGGTTTCTGTATGTTTCTTAACTGTAGAAATTGAATAGCAGTGATCAAGAAAATTAAAGTCCCAATAGGATTCTGGTTTAGGGCTTCATTTTCTTGTTTTTAGTAAGATTTTTTTTAAATTTCATTCACATTTTACAGTAATTTAACTTGGCCTTTGATCGTAGTGTAAAGGAAAGTGACGACATGGCACTAATTTAGCAGTCCGTCTTCCAAATGTCTTTGCAGAAGACTTTGGCAAGCAGTAAATAAAGGGGTAATAATGACTAACTGGAAAAGGATTCCTGTGTGCTTTTATAATGATGGCAATGCTTCAGCACTTGGGAAGATGTTAAGATTAGGAGAGAAAGAAGTGCTAATGTGAGAGTGAAGAATAGTGGCATTAAATGTATGAGAGGCTTATGTAAAGTGAATGATTGAGTGGTCACTTGTCAAAATGGTTTGTTCTGGTCACTAAAAGTGTTCTTCCACTATGCACATACACAAGTGCACGCCATCCTGGATGACACTAAAATTAGTCAATGTCTAAAGAGCAGTTTGTTTCTCTAAGTCTCTTGAAGGGGAGGAGAGGAGGGAGGAAGGCAAGGGGGAAGGATAAGTGGTCTTGAGCCCCACTGAGTTAAGTGGAGGAACAACAATGGTATACAATATAAAGGTTTGCTAGTTGAGCCGTGCCACAAATGGGAGAGTTAACAGAGACAGGGCTCTTGGCACATGAGCAGAGGGATTTTTAGAGAGAAGACACACCTAGAGTTCCTCTTTTATGAGTAGATGAATGCATCATGATCATCCATCTGTGTACTTAAGGGAAATAGGATTGTACAACATCCTAGAGCAGTGTACTTTATTAGCATTTTTTGTAGTTTTTACAGCTACCTTTTAACTTTACAAATTCACACTTTTTAGTATTTGCAGAAGACTACTGTTTGTACTGAAAGCAGTGGTGATAACATGCTGATGTTTTAGTTACTGCTTGAGATGCTGTGCAAATCTTGTCAGAACTTTAATCACTTAAGTCCCGTTAGTTTGTCATTGACACGCTTTCGGTTGGGGAGTGTCTCTTAATGTATATCCAGGCATATGGCAGGGGAGGGATTGGAGACTAGAGCCTCAAGTGTGTCCTTTGTGGGATGAAAAAGCATCCTGTAGCTCATAGATTTCACATGAATGAGAAACCTGCATGTTTATGCACTGTTGCCACATTTGAATTCCTGTCATTTGGCCATGTAATTGGTTTGTGATCATAGGAGGAAAAAGCCTGCAAAATTCCTGGGAAAGCAAAGGTCAGAAAAGTGCAGTTTGGATCTGCACCCTGATTCTTAAGAAGGCATAGTGAACCACAAGCAAGATAAGCTCCTCTGGTGTGTCAGTTCATTGGCTTCAGATTGGACACACTTAAGGAATGAAATCAAAATCATGTTCCAATTTGGTGATTTTAAAAAATTTTATTTTATTTTGTTTAGGATTAGCTAAAATGTATAGTGTAGTTTGCATGGTCATGCCGCTTTTTGTACAGCCTGTTAAGGTTCAACTCTTATATGATTTGAACTCCAATCTCCTATAAAGCCATACAAGGAGAGTTAGGGCATTTTAAACAGATTTTTAAGAAGTCTTAAAACCAAAATCTAAATGCACTATGTTAGTGCTTTAATGAACTAGTTGTCAATTTGGTATACGGAACTGTACCTGTGAGATCTTACTTTCTTAAAAGTAAATTTGTTGATGATTGTGACTGGCAAGTCAGCCCATCATTTTCATCAACAAATAATAGTTTATAGCTTACATAAATCAGTTCTAAATGAACTGTATGAAACTTTTACTTTAAAAAAAAGTTAGCGTTTAATTAAATTCATTCTTTCTAAAGCTGTTTATGTAAATCCAATTTAAAGAATTAATCTAGAGCATCATTCACATTTCCTAAGTGATGTGAAAGCTGACCATTTGTATAGATTGGAGTATTGTAATGGTAAATATGTACCTGTGGGTAAGTGGCAGAAAATTTAGTGTTGAATGCCATATTAAGTTGTATGTTAGCAATTACCAAGAATATAAGAAATATAGACAGTGAAGAACTTAATAGAAACCTAGAATTAAAGTTTCAGCTTACTTAGATCTCCCCATCTTGCAAACAAGTTTCACAAGTTTCTCCTGTTAAATACAGCCTGCTTATTGTTACATTTAAAAACCCTTCTAAACACGCCTCCTGACTCTACACATTGCTTGACACTCATTTCCAGGAGGTTCTGAACAAAAAAGATTAGGAAATATAAAGGAAAGACTTGGTCTTCTTTGTGGGGTTCCTGCTTTTGCTAATGTGCCCGGGTTGATTATGTTTAATCAGCTTTGTGTTGAGGACAAATGTATTTTTGTAAATCACAAGCTGTTCTTGATTATTATCTGAAAAACTGATGAAATATTGCTAAGATACCTTCTATGTCACCTGTAAGAAAATTTATTTTTAAAAAGAAGTCATCTTTTTGATATAGAATCTTAAAATAAATCTTATCTTGCCGGTTCTCAAATAACAGCTGCTCAGGAAACAGGTTTTTTCCCCTCGTTTTGGTGGAGGCTTCTATCTTTTGGTTCACAGCTCATGCTAAAATCTCAACCAATCATCTGGCCTCAAACAGTGGAGACAAGCCAGAGTGTTTTGCTATGGCAGGAATAGAAGAGTCAAGGTCATCTGCTTTCCTCTCCTCTGAACAGTGCAGAACGGTAACTTTGACAGAAGATGTTATCACAGTGTAAGTCCTTGACACTGTTCCCCTCACGGCAGGGAGGCAGTCAGTGCACGGTCAGTAAATGAAGTTCAGCAATATAGCCACAGAGGGTTATGCACTGACATTTAGAAATGCAGCTCTTCCTAGTGAATCAAAAGAGCATGCATTTGTATGTCAAGTAATTCTGCAGCTCAGCTGTTGTTTACAGTTCGGTAGCTATGTATAACTAGTACAGCCCAGAGCAGTCTTAGGGAGTTATACATATTTAAAACAAATGTATGCCATTTGGTTAATGTAATATTCTTTCTTCATCCCTTTAACTAGCTCATTAATTTGAAACAATGCTACATGGTCAACTGTTGCACATTCACAGTGCGAATTTTTGACCTGTTTTCTAAATGCAAAGAGACTGTTACGTTCTGCTTGACTGCTCCTCTCAAGACATGTTCTTATGATCTGTATTTGTGTATTGATTTCTAGGTTTCTTTATTCAGATGAAGTTCAAATTGGTCCAGAAACAGTCATGACTACTTTATACACTGCTAAAAAGTATGCAGTCCCAGCCCTGGAAGCACATTGTGTGGATTTTCTAACGAAGCACCTCCGAGCAGATAATGCTTTTATGCTGCTTACTCAAGTAGGTAAATTTAAGCTTAGTTTTAATTTACTAGGAAAATCAGTATCTGGAGGGAAATGGTTAAATATTACTTCATGGTGGGTTTGCTATCACATAGTCTAATTTATGTATGAAAATGTCTTATTGCTCTGTTAGCATTTTTACAGGCTAAGCTTCTTATTAATGTGGAGGAAAGGCTTTTTTTCCCTTTTTTTTCTTTATCTTTTTTTTTTTTTTAAATATGCAATGGACTGGGACACTTCAAATGGCGCCACTTTATCTACAGAATCTCTTAATTGTTTTTTGATTGTTTTTTGTTCAGACTGTGCTTCAGTTCACTGTAGTGAATTTGATGTGTACGTTTTTTTAGTTATATTGCTAAAAGTACAAACATAAACATGAAGGAAAACTTGCTTGTAGTGAATTCTCATTAGTTATGTACTCCTTTGAGAATTTGAGTGCTCTTTAAGGTATAAACACAAAGAGTACTTAGACAAATCAACCTATCCTACTTTAGATCTATATGCAGTAAAAGTACTTTTTTTTTAAGATTAGTTGTTTGACAACTTTATGCTGAAGATGTATTTCTTTACCTTTTTAGGCTCGTTTGTTTGATGAACCTCAGCTTGCTAGTCTTTGTCTTGACACAATAGACAAAAGCACTATGGATGCAATAAGTGCAGAAGGCTTTACGGATATCGATATAGGTAAGTTACTTTGTGTGTCCTAAGTATTAAACTTCTGAAGGGAATTGTAGGGGCATGAGGAGACTTTGTTATGGCAACCCAGAATAGTTCACCTCCCCTACCCCAGCACATTTTATGTCTTTGTCATGGTAATCTGGGGTTGTTAGGTTTCCCCCTCATGTGCACCAATGCAATGGCCAACTCGGAATCTTGGAATTTGGACAACAGCACCTGCATTACATCAGCAGGTTTGCTAATGAGCAAAACAGGACATTGCATATGTATGATATTTTAATCAGTGCAAGTTTTATTATCCACCCCCGTAGTGCTTTCCTTTGAGCTTCACTCCTGAGCAGAGTTCCACTGCGTTGGGTCCCCATTTGATTTGTGTTGGTGTCCCAGGGCTCCCACCATGGTAACACTACACTTTCACTGAAGCCAAAGCTTTCACTTGCTGAGTGTTGTGCCTCCTCCCTGAGGGTTCCATACCTACTTTTCTTGTATAACAGGAAGGATATGGTTTTTTTGCTGCACAGTACTTCTTTATTCAGAATTGCACAGATCTGGTACAATTTATGAAATCTGTTTAAAAAAATTAAAATCTAAACTGCTGGTTTCTGTGTTTCATCTTTTATGAAAAGCTAGCAGTTATAAATTTACTTACTTAATTTCATTGTTACTGTACGTGTCTAAGATTATGCTTCAGTTCAGCTAGTCCAGGTGAAGAACTCAGACTGAAGGAAGGTATTCCAACTGCTTAAAGAAATCGTAAAGTCAACTTGTGTTCAGTGGGATTTGTACCCAGATTATGAGTGTTCATCTTTACTCTTGATAAGTCCCCATCTGTTTTGACTTTCCAAAATATTTTCTATGACTGCAAACATGTCTTACTTAAATTCAGGGCATATACAAATTGCCAAAGACGACAGAAGATTCAGATTATGAGAAGGCTTTTGTTTTTCAGGCTTTTGTTCTAGGATAAACTGAGGATAGAATACCTATTATTCACAAGAAGCCAAAATGAGTAAGAAACACAGGAAAACTTGCGTTTGTAAAATACATGAGAGTACATTGCCTCACATCCTGTGTTCCACCTTCAAGCTTTGTGGGTGGCAAATACATCAATGTTTAAGATCACTTTCATGTATCTTTAAACTGGTTTTGAGTGCATCACTGCTGTTTGTGTCTATAGTAGATCCAGATTGGCAGGTGGGTGAGAATATGACAATGTCATCATGAATAACTTGTTTTTTTAGTAGTGCGCATTCACCGCTTGGTCAATTCCAGTTTCGATCTTGCCCTAGCCATGGAAATTCTTTAGGATATTGGTTGTCACTGCATGGATTATATATAGTTGCACTCTTAGGAATCAAGAAGAAAGTTCATATACTATCTTCATAGCAGGAAAATTATTTTTTAGCTTGGAGTCTATACACCATTGTGAGATTTCCTTATACATAAGATAAGTTGTCTTATCTTTTATGTCCTATTAGGAATGTTCTTAGTGCTTAATTAAAATGTTAAACTTACTTAATGTGTAGCACTGTTATCGATTTGTATGAAAAACTGATCTAAATCTGTTAACTTTTTCTTTAGACACGTTATGTGCAGTTCTAGAAAGAGATACCCTTAGTATTCGAGAAAGTAGACTCTTTGGAGCTGTTGTTCGTTGGGCAGAAGCAGAGTGTCAAAGACAACAATTGCCTGTGACATTTGGAAACAAACAGAAAGTCCTTGGAAGAGCTCTTTCCTTAATCCGTTTTCCATTAATGACTATTGAAGAGTTTGCAGCAGGTGAGTTTTGGGGTTCTTTGTCATACTGCCAGATGACATTTCTGCGCTGATCACCTGTAAGGGTTTAGATGCCTAACATTCTGTTCTGTTATTAATACCATACTAGTGAAAGTTGTGATGCACAAATTAAAGCAAAACATTATGCAGAATACACTCTGGCTGTTGGAAAATATTGCTGTCATCCTCAGTTTGCGAATATGTGTGGTTTAAATACAGCAGTTGGAGTAATTCTTCAAATCATCTGAGAAGTTTTTCCTTTCCACAGGTCCTGCTCAGTCTGGAATCTTGTCAGATCGGGAAGTAGTAAATCTCTTTCTGCATTTTACTGTCAATCCTAAACCTAAAGTAGATTATATTGACCGACCAAGATGTTGCCTTAGAGGAAAAGAATGCAGCATTAACAGGTTCCAGCAAGTGGAGAGTCGCTGGGGCTACAGTGGAACAAGTGATCGGATTAGGTATTGCTTTTGAAACAATTAGGAGAGACAGAGAAGTATGGGAAGAAAGGGAACATATTACTCAACTTCGACTTTTTGGCATAAGATCCAGTAGCAAACATGCTGGTTTTGTTTGGGCATGTTTGATCTTTTCCTTCTTTAAAAATAACTTGGGCTGTTGATCTAAGTTCATGAGGACTGAGTGCATTCTAGAGTGTTTGGGTGTTAGCTGCATATTCCTTTTTAAAATACCAAGTCTTGGTTTGTTTTTATTTTGGAGACATTAAAAAGAATCCAGTTGTGTTTTTTTTCTTTAGTGATACTGAATATCTTGGGGGATTAGCAAAGCTTTAACCTATAAAGTTGACGCTTTACAAAGCGTTTTCTTGCTATTGAAATCTAAATAGAAAGTGGTGTTGAAAAAAAAAATTAATGTAATTTTAAGTTTATTTCCCTGCTCTTCTGTGGGAGTCTTTTTCCTACTTGACTGGGAACAAGGTAACACACCCATCACAGTTGTTTAAATTACTTCTTTGCTTATGTTTTACTAGGTTCACTGTTAATAGAAGAATTTCCATAGTGGGATTTGGATTATATGGATCTATTCATGGACCCACAGACTATCAAGTTAATATACAGGTACAGTATATTCTGTTTAAAGAGGCTTATGCAGAAACTACACTTGTAGTACTTGCGAAAGGTTTAGTGTATATTTGGGTAGGAGCAATTGATAGGCCTGGAGTCTAACCTGTATTTTGTCCCAACAGTACTCATAAGCAGATGACTAGGGAAAAGGAAGAACAATATGTAACTCTTCTCTCTTTCTGCTGTATTCTCCTGTCCTTCAGTCATTTTTAGTATGGTGCTTCCTGAGAAACCGATTTGGTTTCTCTCTTTAGTAGCTTCTGGTGAATCTTTCTTCAGGATACTTGTCTACTCTAACCTTTAATACCTGTTACCTTTCTGCAGAGAAATTTCAGAGCTTTGTAATCTGTTCAGTTGTGCACAAAATCTGCCCTTTATTAAAGTTTCTAGTAATTCAGGAAACGGGTCTCTGAAATCAGTGACACAACATGTAGTGACTGATAAAAAATCGCACTGTGTCATCAGGAAGATACTGAAAACAAGATAAAAGGTGACATTGTGTGGCTGTATGACAGCCAGGTATGCACACGTCTTGAGTATTGTGTGCAGTTCCCAATCTCACACAACAGAATTAAAAGGTAGAGAAAAGGGTAATTAAAATGATTAAGGGGATAGAGCTGCTTTGTGAAGGGAGACCAAAAGGCTAGGACTCTTCAGTCTGGAGGGGAGAGGCTTTGGGGTGGTGTGAGCAATGCTTCTAAAATCATGAGGGCAATTGATAAGGTAAATGCAGACCTCTCTGTTGTTCACCAA
The DNA here is from genome assembly GCA_013400135.1 of Rhinoptilus africanus. Taxonomy (NCBI): domain Eukaryota; kingdom Metazoa; phylum Chordata; class Aves; order Charadriiformes; family Glareolidae; genus Rhinoptilus; species Rhinoptilus africanus. The sequence continues at coordinate 680,754 of VXBO01014427.1, read as the reverse complement.
ACCCCAGAATAATGAAACTAGGAGACTCTTACTGATACTAGCAGAAGATCAAAACAGATGAGAGCATTTTTTCAATGCAGAGGATATTAAACATACTGCCACAAGAAGCAGATACCTTGTTTTGAATTTGGTGTTCTTTGAACATGTTCATTCATCAATAGCAGATCCTTTAGAAGATTCCAGAAGGCACAGAAGTGGGGAGTGCACTGTAGCACCCCTAGTAGCACAGTTGTGGATGCTGGGGCAACAGACAGCAGAGCCCAGACTTGTGTCCCAACCCTCAGCAACATCTTCTCTTGCCACTGATGGAGCATATTGGGCTGTTTGTCTGAGCAAACTGTGTATTAGTTACATTCTTAGCTTGCCTGGTACACGTATTGGGGCTTGGAAGCTTGTACTTGCCCAGAGCTTTTTGGAAAGATTGCCATCTTATTTGCTACTGATTCAGCCTTAGGCAGAAGGTTGTATGTTATTGTTACCATAACTACTTCTGGAAAGTTACTTCAGTTTTAGGTCTGCTGAAAACATTGTCCCAGCATGGGAATCTTACCTGGTTCTTCTGCTGGTAAATGATGGATTTGTATTGCTGTTCTCCAGGATCCTACATGGTAACCTTATTGTGCTGCTACTTATTTTATATCTTCATGCTATTTAGTCCACCAGAGAGTCTGGAGGGCTTTTTGTTTCTGCTGTGTTGAAAGAATGATTTAACATTAGTTTTGATGTTTTCAGATAGCTGTTCCTAAACCTTCTTTTGGCCTGCTTAATTGTATTTTTTACATTTTAATCTGTCAGTTTGAACCTTATATTTTGGTCTGGATACAACTTTTTATTCCTATAGGATGCCCTTTTTTGTTTGTTTATTTCCAGTAATAGCCTTTTGCTGATCAACCAGCTTTTTCGCCTTTTTTCAAGCCTTTCTTAATAGGTGATACTGTACTTGGGCATGTGATGTCCCTCAGTAGGCTTCATGCTTCTTATAAGGATTTGATTTTCTTAATTCCTCCTCTTAGCTTCTTTTGAACAAACATCCTAATTTTTCTCTTTCTGAAATTTAGCACAGCTGTGGTGGATTTGCTTTTGTTGTTCACGTGGGAGCGTTGACTCTAAGTATATTATAGACACTGTTACGTAGTGTTTCCATTATGAAATCTTGAATCTGATCCTGCTCATCACTCAGCACCAAATCAAGGGTTGTGTTTCTTCCTGCTGAGCAATTGGTTAGCAAGCTCACGAAACGGTCAGTGATAGCATCTAAAAATGTCAACCCTGCTTTATGTCCTGGTGTGACACTTGCCCGGCCTGAGTGCGTAATTGAAGACACTGCTAAAATTGTATTTCCTGCTCTTGTAGCCTGTTTTGATCCCTCTTAGCATGTTGTGATCAGGATTGACTTCTAGTAATATTGATCCAGCACTGTATATTTTTCCTTTTTAAGTATGGAATTTCAGTCAATTTGAATTCTCTTTTTTATTGAGGTTAGCTTTTATTTGATTCTAAGCTTTCTAACAAGATTTTAGGATTCTGTGACTGGCACAGTTTTACTCTGCACTGCATATTTTGTAATCTGGTACTATTGCATCACATTGATTTATTAGGTGTGTGGGAAATTTTGTGAAATAAAAAATTCGTTACTTCATTTAGGGACAGAAATTCCATTGTCCCTATCTTATTTTGTAGACCTATACTGTGGGCTGGAACTGATATTTCAGTTCATTTCTGGATATCCTATTTAAATGACAGTTTATTTGTCTTCTGGTTTGTATTAGATTACTCTGACCATCCTGTACTTAGGGATAGGAATTTTGTGTCTGTCTTTTAAGATGAAAATGTGCCTTTCCTCTTACGGTGTTCCAAACAGAAAGTATCTGGTATGAGGTTTTCAAGGAATTTGTTGGCTTTTCCACATTCCTCAGTTTAAAAGCTCATTTGCAAATTCCTTGTTTTGGAGTGCCATCAGTTTGTTTTTTTTCAAACTATACATCAATGTAAATGAGTAGCAGTTGGTACTGAGGACCTAGCAGCTATACTATGCATGTCTGGGGATCTTTACTTTTTATTAACTCTTGTTTGACCCTCTTGGCTAAATTCCTGTTAGCAGATGAGAGCATTTGGTGTGCTCCCTCAGCATTTTTGCTGGATTTATTTCATCTGAAAAGAATTTAGTTTTTGCAGGGCAAAGCAAAGCATATTAAGTGGGAATGATCAAGAGATTCACTTGAAAAACATGCTCCTGATCCAAACTGAACAGCTAATGTACCTTTATGGTTCAGATGAAGGCTGTCCATCTGATACAGGTTCTCTTTAAGTATCCACAGTTCCTGATGAATCTGAAGCTTTCTTGTCACAGTCTTTTCAGACAGGTATTTAAGTCCTGTGTCTTTACCTTTCTTCTTGGACCTGTATCAGTGCTAGCAGAGCTTTAGAGAGTTAAACCTCTAACGCTTGTCTTAAAATAGTGATAATGTTTATTGCAAATACATCTTTTATGTGAAAGGGGCTTAGGACTTCAGCATTGTAATTGTTAACATTTTTATTGATTGTGACTGGCGAAAAAAATCAGAGCATCTTTTGCCTAGAAAGGGCTTCATCTCATTTGTACAATATTAAAAATTATATGGCAATTTAATAATAAAATAATAAAATTGTAAGATTATGGTTAGTGCAGTAATCATGAGAAGTGTTTATATTACTCTAAAGCTCTGATACCCAACTTCTGCAGGAGGTTTTCGGTAGCATGGATCAGGGTTGCAATCCAAAATGAGAAGTGAGGTATCTGCTATTACTGCATCTTAGCTAGTGATCCCTATTCACCGCTAAAATTGACGTCAAACGAAATAATATGTAGTCTGAGTGTAATTTTTATCCTGAATCTAGAAGAGAAATAAATTGTATAAAACACTGTGGCACAAGTTCTTGTTTTCTTTTAAGAAGGTACCATTGACTGCTTATATTATCTGTTAAAACTTGTTTTCCAAATGAGCCACAGCCAGCAAGTGTGCTTCCCTCATGTGGGCTGTGCTGGTGTGCAAAGATCAGCAAATCAAAGTACAGGATTATATGTAGCATATGAAGGTCAGAAGCTGAAGGTCTAAGAGCTGTTCTTCATATAACCTGGTTGGAGCAGCATTGAATCTAGCTCACAGATTGGAGACAGCCTGTGTAAAACTCACAAGCCGTCGTTCGGCACGCTGCTGGGTCAGCCCTAATGGTATTGGGAGATTATACCTACTCTCCAGTTCTGAGATTGCACTATCCTTGCAATTAAACTGGGTGGAGTAGGCAAGTGTTTGCTTGTAATCTTCTAATATGCATACAATAAAAGTCTTTCTCAAGCTTGTAAACCTCAAAATACTATTTTCATGGTTTTGTACAGATAATTGATTATGAGAAGAATCAAACACTAGGACAAAACGATACTGGATTTAGTTGTGATGGAACAGCCAGTACATTCAGAGTTATGTTCAAAGAACCTATAGAGATTTTGCCAACGGTTTGTTATACAGCTTGTGCAACGCTGAAGGTAAGAATGCCTAACGGTGCAGAAGAAAATGTTATTTTGATGCAAGAGTTGTTCTTTTATCTGTCTTCTGATGGGAAAGTGTCTTCTAGATCCTGAATTTGTTTTTAAGTTCAGTGCTAAAGAAGGATGTAGTTAAACTCCACAGTAACTTGTAAGACTGCTGCCTCTCTTTTGTGCCACAACACAGAATTCATAACTGACCCTTTGTGCCTTTCCACGTACTGGCTTAATAAAAGAGTCAGAATGAGTCTCAATGGAAGTCACTGGTTCTGTGTGGGCAAAAGCACTATCTAGAATACTTAATCTGGGAGCTCCCTATCAAAATTTAAGTTTGATTTTTTTTTTTAATTTTTTTTTTTAAATCAAGTATATTCTACCCACTAGCTAGAGTCAAGAAAACAGAAAGCTATTTTTTTATCACATTTCATATACCCGTGCTGAAATATAGGAAAGAATTATTTGTTCTAGGAAAGTCTTCCCTTAATGTTATGGACAAATTTATTTACTTAATGTTTTCTCAAAAATCTTTTAATATTCTTTTAAATATAATTCCCTATACAGAAATCAAAGTTGATTGGGTTGGGAAAAAAATGTTGCACAGTAAAAGAAGCTGAGGCAGGGAATTGAGTGAGAACATAGACAACTTGTATGACAAGGAGAAAGACCAGAAAATATTTATTCATTTCTAGTTGGATAAAATCAAGCAGTTTAAGGCTGCTGTCAGATAAACTTTTTTCGTTGTTGTTTAGACATAAGGCACTTGCTTCTGTTGTCTGTGATTTTGCATATGACATATGATGTGGGTACAGAAATTTTATAATATTAAAATAACCTAAGCCAGTAGTGTTTGAATTTCACCTCTTCGTGGGTCTTGCTGCCCACTTCCATTCAGATGCTAATCTCCTGCTGTTTTTCAGGGTCCTGACTCCCACTATGGAACAAAAGGTTTGAAAAAAGTGATCCACGAATCTCCTACTGCTAGCAAAACATGCTTTGTTTTTTATAGCTCACCAGGTAACAACAACGGTACATCAATAGAGGATGGACAGATACCAGAAATAATATTTTATACATAACTTCACATGATCATCTCGAATGTGTCAGTGTATCCATGGACTTCAGCTCACTATTGGCGGCAGTTAAAAAATTCCGTGAAATTACATGAATGTGTGAAAACAAAACTAACTTGTTTGAGAGGTACCAGAAAAGCTGTTTTCTCTGCATCGTTATTGGCAGACTGTAATTTAGCTTTTCCTCTTATCAAAACGTCAAGTGGAGTAAGTACTCTGTATATTGAAAAGGTTGTTTTAAATAGTAACTTGTGATTAATTGCTTTGTATTTTCACCCCTTCATTTCTCATGCATTAAAATTAATTTTTTTGAACTGGAAAATCCTAACTCATTATGAGCTTGTTGTGTCCTAAGAAGACAGTAAAGCTGCTGCTGTAGTCCGAGCTTGCACTTCTTTCCCAGGTGACCTCGCACGGACCCTAGGGACAGGAATTGCTACTATATTTTTTGAAGTACATCAGCAAAGCTGGATTCATNCCTGCGCCTGCCCTGACCGCGCCCGTTCCTCTGTTTCAGGGAAAAGAAGCCGGGAAGGGCCCCGCGGGACCGGTGTCGGCGGGCGAGGGGTGCGTGAGGGTGGCGGTTCGCGCCAAGCCCGGCGCCCGCCGCAGCGCNAGTCCGAGCTTACACTTCTTTCCCAGGTGACCTCGCACGGACCCTAGGGACAGGAATTGCTACTATATTTTTTGAAGTACATCAGCAAAGCTGGATTCATATTGCTACTGTCTTGACTTTTTGGATGAGCCGCGGAGACTTGATGGACTTAGTGCTGCAGACGGCATCTGCAGCTGCACTGAAGAGATACTAAGTTAAATTCAGCAATAAACAGATCTTTCCAGAATCTCTCTTAATTCAGAAGGGCTGTTTTGGAACATAGAGCTGGTTATGGAAATAGCCACTGTATATACATATGTGCCTATAAGAAAATGTATAATGAGAATACGAGACTTGTAATGATGTTATTTTATCATTGGACATTCTAATACTAACAAATTAGTATGAACTAAGGATTATTTTGTGCATCTAGCTTTACAGATTGCATACGATGATGTAGTGCCATGATGTATGTATCGAGCATTCGGTGTCTTGCAATGTGTAGGGTGTAGCAGTAGAACGTCTTCACCTGCAAAATCCTGTATACTAAAGTCGTAAGTTGAGAATGCGGGAGAAAAAAAAAAGAACTACCTCCTCTTTTCTCTTTCCTCATTTCTCTTTCACTGCTTGCCGCAGGCCCTGGGTCTCACCTCCCGCTTTGGATCAGCGCTTCCCCCCCCTCCTCCTTTTCGCTCCTCCCGGCCGTGCGTGCTCCAGCGGGCGGCCGCCCCC
>VXBO01014427.1:649972-674817 GCA_013400135.1 Rhinoptilus africanus | reverse complement strand
CCCGGCGGCGGCGGGAGCTACGGGAACAGCGGCCCGGAGCCGGGGACGGAGCGGGAAGGCCCGTCTCTCTGACCGGTGCGGCAGCTCATCCCAGTCCCCTCAGCTGTAAGAAAGAAACCGGTCAGAAAACGGCAGGAAGTCGTGATTTCACGCTGTAGTGAAGGGAAGGCGGGAGGCGCGCGGTCAGGGCCCGCGGGGGGGCAGCGAGCGCGCTTGAGTTGGGGGGTCCTGNCTTGAGTTGGGGGCTCCTGTTCGTCTCCCAAGAGGTTCTGCCGCTCGGTTTGAGCTGTGAAAGCGTCAGCTGATAAAATGCCTTGTCAGGCTTTTTGTGGCGGGGAAACGCGGTTTGCGCTCACGCTGCGTGACGCTGAGCTAGGCCCTGCCTGCACCTGAGGGGCCGCGCGGAGCCGGGCTCAGCGGGGCCCCCCCGCGGCGAGCACGGGGGGCTCACGGCCCCGCGCCCGCACCGGCTGGCGGCTCCGCCCCGCTCCCCATCTCAGGGTTGTCCTGGTGCTTGATAACGGTTTTAATTTAAGGGAATTTGTGAAGCGTGAAAATGTAATTGCCTCCTAATCTCCGAGTTTATTTTACATTGAAATGCTTTTGAAAGCATAAACATTCATTTTTAGGAGAAAATAACTAGATGTTTTGAGTATTTTGAGCATAAAATCCTTAAATTATGTGTTACAGATGTGACGGCTGAGGCAGTGGGTGTAGCTATTGCTGCACCTCCGTCAGAAGGGGAGGCAAATGCTGAGCTGTGTCGCTACCTCTCTAAGGTGCTAGAAGTGAAGAAGAGTGAAGTTACTTTAGAGAAGGTACTTCCTTTTTTTTTTTTCTTCCCTCTTTCAGTCTTGCCCTACCACAGTTTAAATTCAAGGTTTTGAAACTTACTCATTGATTACAGGGAGCTGCTCTCCAAGTTCACCCCAAAATACACTTTAAAGGTGTTTAGTTGAGTTAATGGAATGATTCATTGAGAACAAAGTGTGGGAAGAACCACAGCTGACCTTGAAATCTTTAATCAGAATAGTCCTCACCATGATTTATTTTCCAATTTTGTGGGGTTCATGTTTTCTGGTTCTTCAGAGAGTCTTGTTTTCGTGTCAAATACAGTTCACAAAATTTGTGTTTTGCAGAGAATGTGTATTTTATTAATAAAACTTTTCATTCTTTTTTTTGAAGTAACTTCTGTATTTGAGTTAAAATTTCTGACCATTAACTGTTACACATAAGCAAGAGCGTCTATAAGCAGTTGGGTTATAGCTGGGCCTCGAGTTTCTTTCTATTAGAATTTACAAGAAGTCTTGACTTTGGGAAACTGTTTGTTTTATTCATTGCACTGAATAAATAATTTGTTTTATTAATTCATTGTACTTAAAGTCAGACTTTCCAGCCGTGTTCATTTATAGTTTATAACCATAAGAGCACAATGAAGTTGTAGCTGAAGTCTGTTAAAAGACAGTGGTAAAAGGCAGCGTGCTCAATGAATTGAGCACTGTGTTGCCAAAAGGTAGGGATGTGAAGATTTCAGCCTTGTTTTTCCTGAATGANAGTGAAGGGAAGGCGGGAGGAGCGCGGTCAGGGCCCGCGGGGGGGCAGCGAGCGCGCTTGAGTTGGGGGCTCCTGTTCGTCTCCCAAGAGGTTCTGCCGCTCGGTTTGAGCTGTGAAAGCGTCAGCTGATAAAATGCCTTGTCAGGCTTTTTGTGGCGGGGGAACGCGCGTTGGGCTCTCGCTGCGCGACGCCCGGNATTTATTTTCCAATTTTGTGGGGTTCATGTTTTCTGGTTCTTCAGAGAGTCTTGTTTTCGTGTCAAATACAGTTCACAAAATTTGTGTTTTGCAGAGAATGTGTATTTTATTAATAAAACTTTTCATTCTTTTTTTTGAAGTAACTTCTGTATTTGAGTTAAAATTTCTGACCATTAACTGTTACACATAAGCAAGAGCGTCTATAAGCAGTTGGGTTATAGCTGGGCCTCGAGTTTCTTTCTATTAGAATTTACAAGAAGTCTTGACTTTGGGAAACTGTTTGTTTTATTCATTGCACTGAATAAATAATTTGTTTTATTAATTCATTGTACTTAAAGTCAGACTTTCAAGCCGTGTTCATTTATAGTTTATAACCATAAGAGCACAATGAAGTTGTAGCTGAAGTCTGTTAAAAGACAGTGGTAAAAGGCAGCGTGCTCAATGAATTGAGCACTGTGTTGCCAAAAGGTAGGGATGTGAAGATTTCAGCCTTGTTTTTCCTGAATGATGGGCAAACTGCTTCCTTTGTTTCATTTCATTCCTTCATTTTACAGATAACACTGTTTTCCTACTTTAAAGGGACGGTCAGGTTTAACTGGATGATTCTCATAAGTGCTAAGCAGAGTTGAAGATTAAGAGGCCAGTGTTGTATGACCTTCTTGTCTTGACTCAGTTGTTCTGATGTACAGCATCCAAATACTTATATGCTAGTGTTTGTTTTTCACAAGCCACTCTTTGTTCTCAGTGAAGCATCGTGGTAAAGTCTGTAATTTACCTGGGGCTTAGATGTTCCCATCCTGATCTGCTGGTTGTGAACAGCAAGTGATTTTTGGTACTGGTTGCTCTCTTCTGTGCTGCTTGCTTTATGATAAGTGCTGACGTTAGCAAAACCAATCCAAATGGGGAAATTAGTGGGGAATGATCCAGTATAAAACTGAGACTACCAGATTTCTTTGCAAGGGCGTTGATTTTCATCATCAGCTGCCTGGACTGCTTCAAAAATCTATTTTTAAGTTTAAATTTCACGCTGTATTTTTGTATATAGAGTTAAGGACTTCTTCCTCCTTCAGTATGTCCTTTATTTGCTTTTCAAACTTTTTGCTAGGCTGCAGATTAACAAGCTACTTGTTTCTCATGTTTTACTGAATACTATCAAAGTTGTGTCTTCAGGCAACATGAAATGAGGTTGTAGGTTTGGCAGGTCTTATGTAAAATAACTGCTGTATGAACCTGTTTTATAGGTTATAAGTGATATATATGTGATTTCTTTTAATTTAGTTAGTATTATTGACCTGAGAAATTGGCTTAAAAGTAACTAATACTCTGGGAGACAACTCTGAAGAAAGTTCTGAAAGTACACAGTTATCAATTATACACACATACATATGTACACACCCACTTTTTAAAATCAAAAGTGGAAATTAGTTGAGTCTTGCTTCTAGATGATACAAGTGAATTATGGAAACTTATCACTCCCTGCTTTTTGTTCTAGCCTATAAAAGCAGCATCAATTCAGGGCATGCTCTGGGAGATGTTTCCAATTTTAAAAGGAGAGTAGATAAGAAGTTGTTTTCCACCTTTCAAATAACTAGAAAGGACATTGATGAACTGTCTCTTACTGGTGTTAATTCCGCATACCCACGCCTTAAGAATTACTTTTAAAGTACCTGATATGCTGGCGTTATGGTGAGATTTTTTTGGAATGTTTATTTGGCGGTGATTCTCTGAAAGATGTTTTTGTGTGTGTGTGTGTCTAAACCAGGGTGGTAAATCACGTGAAAAGGTGGTGAAGATTTTGGTATCGATGACACCAGATGAGATTTTAGAAAAACTGAAAAAAGAAGCTTCCAGTTGACCTAAAACAAGAGCTGGAAATGGGAAGATTCATCTTGGTAAAAGGACTGATATTTTTTCTTATGTAAATCTGGTCTTGTTGAGAATGTGGGTAATGACTAGGGAAAGATACTACTTCTTCCTTGTGCCACCCCTGCTGTATAGGTAAAGTTTTTTTCTGGGTTTGGTAAGAAAAACTTGTTACTGAGGCTCTGTATCTGCTTCTGTCGTTAAAGACTATTTTCCCCCTCTGAAGAGTTTCCTGTTGGTAAGATTTGACCTCTTTGCAGGTCCCTAACAAGTGGGTTAAAAAAACCTTGTTTCTTAGTGAAATTAACTTTGGTTACCAAAGTGAAAGGCTTGGAGTGACAGGCTTCAATGTGGAAAGTGGTACAGAAGGATGAGTCTGTCTGGAGCGTAAAAACACTAGAAAGATATTCACTCCAGTATCTAACAGCAGGTACGGGGTGCAGTTTTGCACTGTGTGCACATATGTACGTTTAAAATAAACACATTTGAAGCCAATATACTGTTGTTGATCACACAGTCAAGCTAAAAGCAGAATCACCCAAACAACTGAAACAAAACAAGAAGAAGTTTACAGTATGAAAAACTGACCCAGAACCTGCTAATTGCATACACAATGTCACTTTGTCTGTAATTAGTTTCCTGGAAAGTGGAGATACAATCGTGTATCTTTGCCAAATGTATGTCACATGTAATGACTGTTTTTAATAAAAGGGGCAAAAAGTATTATCAGACTTGGTTTTGTGTTTATATTTTATAACAGAAAAAAAAATGTTTCCTAGAAGTCACTTACTAGAATGTTATTTTTAAACGGGGCTTTTTTGCAATCTTTCCTTGGTTTAAAAATGACTAGTATTCTGACCCATAGAGAACTGAGCAGAGTCATGCGTAGAACAGAAAAAGAAGTCTGAAACAAAATAGGCAACGATAGTCTGGTCTCAGGGCTAATGAGAAGATGGCTTAGCCTCTCTCTTTATCGTGCTTCAGAGGTCAAAGTAAGATTTAACTAGTATTTCCCAAAAATACATGCTATTGCACATGTCTCTGATAGGAATTTGCTTTTTCATCTGCATCACTACTGATGTCTGAAATTGTCCTATCGGTACTATGATTGTCATATTTTCAAATATATGTCTATAAATGTAATGTCTGAAGTAAAAAAGAAAAACTGTTCAACTGTTCCGAAGGTTTGCTTAAGGTGTGTCGTACCTTCTCCTGGAAAACAATGTTATGAGTGCTTAAGTCTTTACCAGCTTCATGCAGTGCAGGCTTCATAGCTCATAATTTAATTTTTCATGGACAAAAATTTTTTGCTTTGGTAAATTCTTTGTGCTTCCTGTTGTTTGGAACAATTTGGAAATGTTTGGAACAATTGTTTTTAGAGTTGGGGAACTGGTGCTTGTCAAGATGACAGCTCCTTCAAGGTGACTCATTTTAAGATGTTACAAAAACTGTTACTTTCTTGTTTGGACAGTGTTTGGAGAACTAAGTCTAAATTGTGAATGCTGTTTGCTTAATAGTTTGCATCCGGGCTTCTTATTTTCTCAGGCTTTTGGTCAGCCTTGCGTAGCCTCATTTGCCTTTGCTTGTCCTTTTCAGTCTGGACAGGCTGGTTTTGTTTTACTGTTCAGTCGGTTTTGGTTCACAGCTCTCTGCTGTTTCATCTCTTCTTGCCCAGTAGAGGGGTACCAAGCCTTGCAGAAAAATTAAGGCAAAGCAAACCAAACCTAAGTGTTTATGGGTGGGGGTTTTTTCCTTCTTTCCTAAACTTCTTTATATTGTGAATAGAAAACAGCAGTCCCAAGATTCATGAATGCTGCATTTATGTTATATTCTGAATTGGATGCTGCAACAGCCATTATAAAGATTTCTTCGGAAGCTAATACCATGTGTTACATTCTATGTATAATATACTATATTGAAATAATGTATTACACTTTCCCGTGACTTCAGACCGCTCAGATTGAGGGAGGAGCTGTATAGATTCCTCCTGGACAGGTGTAGTCTCTGAACTACATTGGTCTTCAATGATGATTATCTTCAACAACAGCCAATTTAATCTTTCGGTTCTCTCTCTGTCTTGTCAGTGTGTTCTGCCTAGCCTTTGCTAGCTTCTGCTTCAGAGGTTTCACCTTTTCTAAACACCTTTGACTATATTTCTGCATCTTTTCTTCCTAATCAGTGAAAGTTACTTGAGGACAAATAGGGTGCCTTCACTGTATTACGCTGTCATTTTGATGTAACGTGTGCCAGGCATATTGTCATATTCATTACTTGTCATACAGAAGACAAGTACTGTTCAGCTAGAAAGTTTATTAGTCCTTGAGAAAACAACCACTGTGCCCTCCTTCCTATTGCATTTTTGTTTTCTATTGCATTTACAAGTGTGTGGGGAGGGGTGAGCCATTTATAGAATACTGATTTTGTGCCTGTCCAAGCCAAGTACTTTGTCTTTTCATCTGGATTGTAATATGGCATTGAAGACTCACTTTAATCTGACCTGTCTCTTCATAAACACGATGTAATGTCTTTCATTCTATTGAGAAAACTGTGGTAACAAACATACCTAACTCTTCATCAGAGTGTGTTTGTAATAGAACAGAGCTTTGTGATATTGTAGGAGGCTTCTTCCAAGAATTTCAAAACACTTTTCACGTTCCCTGTTTCAAAAGAAAACTTAACTCTTACTCCTTATCCAGTTTAAAACCACTGTGGTGCCAGTTGCTACCCTCCTTTTACTTGTTGGTCCCTGTTTTATCCGTGTGCATTAAGCTACATGATTACTCACCTACTGTTAACTCAAGCACTGTCCTCTTTTCCTGATGCATTGTCTGACCAATTTCAGGATAATCTGTCTAATGGTGATTTAATATCTTACTGCTCACAGACCTGAGCAGTCATGGCATTTTTTTACGTAATTAAGTTATTTAAACAATAGCAAAATAAAAGTTATCTGAATAAATTCTATACCGAGCAGTCTTATGGCATAGAACATTCTTGGGTTTCATTCACGGTTGTATTTATTTTCTAAAATCCAACTTTGAAAGTAGATGTATGATTTCATTGGAGTCCTCTAATTCAGAATATTTAATTATACCCCCTGAAGCTGGCCTCTTTGCTCTTTTACTTTCAATCCACTCCATTTATCATCTGCAGTGCATTCCTGTCTCTCCTTTTAGTCCCAAGTGTTTCTACATCCCTGTTTCTTCAGGTATCATCAGTCTAAATAATCCCATATAATTGACAACTTTGTCAATAACTGGCAGTGGCAATTTACCAGAAAGTACAGTTTAATATCTTCCCTCTTTCAGCCTCCAGGAAGATAGATACACCTGATCTTTCTGCTCATTACTTCACATGTCTCACCCTGTTTCCCCTCTCATACTGTTTATTTGCATATGTAAAACTTGAACCAGCTGAGTCCCTTTTAAAATTTTTTATTATTATTATTTCAACCTACTATACGCCCCTCTTAATATTTTTAGTCTTTATCCCGGGAGGATGATTCATTGCTGTATTAACTGTTACAAAAACATACTCCCCTGTCTCATTCTGGGAACACAGTGCTTTACCCACATGGAAAGAATATCTTGGTTATTACTGTCCAGGAAGGCTGCTGCACTTGGGCGAAGTGCTGTTGATGTAACCAAGGCACGATAAACAGTCAAAAAGCTGCTGAAGAAATGACATACTTGCCTGAAAGGAGGAGTCTAATACTTCTCTGTGTTGCTGGGAATTCATTTCTTCCTGGTCCTTTATGTATTAGCTTTTCAAGTAATTGTTAGTGAGCGATGAAGAATTTTGCTTTCGTCTATAAATGCTGCATTTATTTGGTTTTGCATTGTTTCAAGAGCCAGGAAATTAGAGTGATGCAGTAGTCTACCCTACCATCTTACTACAGCCCCAAGCTCAGTTTTTGGAATTTTGTTTGAATAACATTTTGAGTTTCCAAGTCTGAAGGCAAGTGGAAAGGGAAATCTATTGAGGATCAATTTAACAGTTGGTCACTATAGAAACGTGCTGTAAAGAGAACAGTTAACCATGGACTTAATGGAGAAAAGAACATTGGAATGAACAACAGAGGGTCAAAGCCTCATTTTGTGGTGCTCGGATAAAGCAGTTGTCTGCCTTAAGAGAATAACTGGGATTACAAAGTGTAGTTCTGGGGTGATTGTCATGAAGTTGCCTTTTTTCCACTACCTAGTACCTGTGCGGTGCAGCTGGGAAGGGCTGCAGCACATTGTTCCTTTGGCCAGCTTTCAGTGCTATAGTGTTTTCTGAACCAGGATGCACTGAGGCATAATTTATAAAAAACTTCAAAGCTCTCAGTACATTTTCAGACATACTTGGTGCCCATCTGTCTGAAAGAAGCATTAGCAAGTTGAAAACAAGCTATTTCTATGGAACCTTTTTTTTTTTTTTAAGCAGTGCTACTTTCAATAGCTTGTCTTAAAATCTACATAATTTTCTGCTGATTTTCTGATGTTCAGAAGGTCTGCGGGGTTAAATTTGATGGCAATATCAGCAGGCGTGCTCACCACCTTCTTGCCATGAGACGGGGTTCCTGTGGCCTCTTACTGCCTCCCACCTTCAGTTTTGCTGCTGCTGTTTCAGCTAAGTGCCCTCCAGCAGGACTGGGCTCTCTGGGCTTGTTTCTGCTCTTTATTTGTCACATCAGCATTGCTGCTGAAGCTCCTTAAGTGCTCCTGCATTTCTTTTTCTGTTTCTTGGGCCTGACAGCTAGCTGAGATGCATTCATTGTGGGACTGGGGAAAAAGACCTTGGGATATAATCTTTGCAAGCGGAGGGCAAACCTGTCCCTCCCTGGCAGGCCCTGTAGCAGCTCTGTGGAGCCTCCTGGCATTTGCCCTTTAATAAAACATCTCCTTTTATCTTCACTAAATCAGACAGGAATCAGCTAGCATGTATGTGAGGTCATGTTCCCACTCTGAGGAAAGATTGCTATTAGCTACTAGGATGCAGTTCTGAACAGACAATTTTCTTCAGTTCTTAGCTGCCTTTTTGCAATGGAAGTGCAATCTGTTCCTAATAAAACTGGTTTTATTGGGTTTGGGGGGGATCTTTTTTCTTTTTGTTTGAAAAACCTGATTAAGCTCATCACTGGCTGAATATAAATGCTAATACATAGAGGGGGCCAGCCAGGCAAATTGCACTTGGCTAATTTTACTTAATGAGGATGTCTGATTCTGCTCAGTCACTTCCTCGCTGAGTTCAGGTTCAGCTACTAAAGAAGACCCAGGAGCATTTTGTTAAATATTTTTTAAAGATTATCAGCTTCTAATGATGTTCTCAAACTGTATGACTTCTGTTTGCTGTGATTACTGTCACATATCAGCTAGAATAAAGTTTTTTCTTTATTTAATACAGCGCCAGGCAATATTTCTGGCAAAAGATAAATGTGAAATTAGAGCATCTGAAAACACTGATTTGACAATGGCTGTCATTAAATTGTTAATGTGTGGCAAGGCCAGTCTCTCAGTAGCCAAATGCCTTTGTGTGTAAAAGAAGAGAAGGTGTAAGAGCTAATTAAACACAACTTTAAGTAGTCTGAAAAGCATAAAAATTCTGAAGCTGCAAAAATAAGTAAATTGAGTGTAAGTCTTTGTATACATGTGTTACATGCTTAAAGAAACAAGGACAAAAAGAACTTGTAGTACTAGAGATTGCCATAAGCCTTTCTGCCAGTTTTATGGGGTTACCATTGAAAATCTGAATTCGAAAGTATTTTTTCCTCTGATCTTGCTGCAAGATAGACCTCCACAAGAAACAGAAACCTTTCTGTACCACTGTTCATGTCACAAGGCTGTGAAGAAACGTGCCATTAGAGCGTGTGTTACGGAAATGATGTTTAACAACCTTTTCTATAGAAGACCCTCCATTTCTTAGCTGCATATGATTCCTGTTCACTTCAGTGGACCTACTTGGTTATTTTACCTGGGGAAGAATTTAGTGAAGTGCTCCAAATTTTACACACTTGGGCTTATAAACTTAAAGAAGGAATTTCTGTTAGTTCATTTTCAGATCTTAGCTATTTCCAGTCTGGCTTTTAGGCTTTGTCCTGCAATTACCTGGTGGGAGGTACCTTGATGACACTCTCTAGAGAAACGGAACTTGTTTGATTCCTGAGTTTGCAATCCGAAAATACAGAAAATCAAATGTGGTGGGGAAAGGGGAAGGACATGGGGAATCATTTACATTAATCAAACGTCATTTATTGAGCTAGGAGTAATTCTGCTTGGCTCATTGGAAGTATTTGCTGCGTGTCCTCAGCTCTGCTGGGGAGGAACATGCACAGAATAGAAGGTGTGAGAGACTAGATATTTTATAGCACCTGCTCTGCTGTTTAGCACTCAAGTCAGAATGGGATAAAAACCTGTCATGTTTTCAAAGACTATTAAAGTAATAATTTGCAATATAACTTTCACAGTTATTTTTTACTCGCAATCTGTGAATCTAGTTGCGAGAAAGAAAATTACCTATGGCCCTCATACTGTGAATCCTGAGCCCTTAAATACCAATCTGAATTTTTTTCAGGAAGGAAAGATTCATCTTCTGAAATGATAGATTGATATAAGCACTGCTGATGTGTAATGTAGGAAGAGCATCTACTAATGTTGTTGTTATTTAGAGCTGTGTGGGTTAAAATACAAATTCAGATGGAAGAGTTGGTGAGCTCTTCATAAGCAGTTCATCTGTTCTGCCTTCCCATCTCATTAAAGTAAATTTATTCTACAAAGGCATCTATGGCTTGCCAGTATTTTTTCGTTTTGGTGACTGAGCCATTACCCTTCACAGCAAGGCAGGACTGACACTCTGTAATTGCTGTGAGAGGCTGGCACATCCCCTCGGCACCAGAGTCGGCCAACTGCACCTCCCGGGATCTTCTCTTATCTCGGAGCTTCATCCGAAGGGTTTTGAAGTCTCCCACGGGTTTCCATGAGGTGAAGCTGGCAGCGCTGGGAGCTCAGCCTCCAGCTTTGGGCAGAGGGAGGAGCTGCTGCCAGAAATGCTCAGTCGGGTTAGTGGATGCGGTGGGAGTTTGCTCGGCAGGGTGAGATAACTGTGGACTGTATTAAAAATTGTTTGAAAATATGAGACACTCTCTTCTATTTCTGTGTCAGAAAAGAAAGCGTTAAGACACTAATTAGAAGAGAAATTTGAACTTTGAGAAATTCATACCTGTCATTGCCACCTTTCATCTCTGAATTACAGACCTAGCCTCTCTGCTGTGTTAATTTCCACGTTGAAAAAGCACAAATACCAAAAGGGGATGACATGTCAAGGTTTAAGTGAAATCACTTAGGAATGGTAAAATCAGGTCTTCTGATTAACTGACTCATTCAATAGCACCGTATGTGAGAGGGTAAATCAAAGACTTGTTTTCTTTTGCTTTACTGTCTGCGAACAGCATTGAGCAGAAGAGTCACCCGTCTTTGTTTCTTCTGAAATGATGTGCTTTCTCCACAAAGGAGCCTTTGGTCTGCTGCTACAGGCCTGTTCAGTTTTAGAGGATAAATACAGCCCACAGTTTTAGAGGATAAATAAGTCTGTGACTTCTTAGTTGTAACAAAAAAGTGTGACTGTAGGCAGGTTTGGCAGCAGAGAGTAAGCTATCAAATCTGCTGAGAACGTTGGACTGGCAGCAGGGGAGGTAGCTGTGTTTGAGGATTTTAGAGAAAAACTTGTCCTAAGCAATAAGGTTTGAGCCAATTCTAGAGCCTGGGACTGCTGATTATCTTTGTGTCCGGTTCCATGAAGGACAGAATCTTTTCCAAGGAAGAATGTCAGCCTTCTAAAGTAAGAAAATAAGAGTGTGTAAACTAGGTATAGCAACCTCTGTGCTTTGTCCGTTCCCCCCAGTCTTTTCTGTTTGTAATAACTTGAAACTTCTCATTCTAGATTAGATGCGGGTTCTTGGAGATGCACACGCTTCTGTTCCTTTGGTAGAGCTCTAAGTCTCCTGTTGACACTGTAATACAAATAATAATAAGAGTGTAATCAAGGTTGTATTTGTTTTGTGGTTATTCTGAACGCTAGAGACTTACAGTAATTATGATGCCATTAAATAGTAATGGAAAAAGATTTAAAAGTAGATCACGAGACTCCTGGAAGGAGATGAAAGTCTTGTTCGGTTTTCTTTGCTACCCCTGGCATTGCATTCCTCTCTTTTATGGCAAAAACACCAACCTAAAATGATTTCTAGAATGCTGGGACATATATCAAACTGTCTGCGTTAGGGGCCAAGAGTGCTATATAAAAGACAGGTTTACGTGGGAGAAACTAAACAGGAATGAATTCAGTTTCAAAAAACTAGTTTTCTGTAATTTTGGAAGTGCATTGCGTCTGACTGCATTTTAGTAGTCAGAGATATTGCATTTAGTGCCCGGAGACAGGAATATAACTATGAAGGAAGCAGTTCTTCCCTGTACCTCAGTATACCTCTCACCATGGGATCTGATTGCTTTATGAGCCTGTGCAGATGGGGTTACGACTCTATTTCAAAACTTTTTGGATGCCGATGTGAAAACATTCTGTGATATGGCTCTGTTCTGTGACCCAGCCCTTTGTGCTGTGAAACAATACTCGGTCCCAACATCACCACTTGTACAAGCCAGTGCAAGGTCCTATCTGCCTCCTGTCCTCTTTCATAATGTGTTTGCAGTGTAAAGCGCCTGTTACGGGCTTGAAACTTGGTGTAAATATGAGGGATAAGAGCACTGTCCATCTGGAAGGCAGGTAATGATACTGGTTGTGCTAAGACTGAAGGTGGCAGGGTCCCTCGGGGATGGAGTGTGTCTGGAGGTCCTGCACTTTGCAGGTGAGATAGAGCAGCTCCGAGGAGCCCTTCAGCAGCTGCCAGGCCACTACCTTGCCCTTTCTTCGGGATGGGGTTTTAGGGAAAAAAAGACTTCTTTTGAGTAGTTTAGTCTGTCTCCTTTGTCTTGTGTGAGCCACAAGCTCTACACTGTGCCCTGATTAAACAGTGTCTGTGTGGCTGCTGCAGTGTTTGCAGTGTTCGTTTGTGAGGGAGAGCTGATGTACGTGACTTCGGTTAATGATCCTTTAACACGCCGTGCTTCCAGTCCAAATTGGAAGAGAGCATCCAAAGAGAAGGACAAGCTACGCATGATAAATACCTCTCCCGCTGCACAGTTAGAGTGGGCTCATAATAAATGTGAAAAATGCAATTTCATTTTCCTTCAGCTTTTCAATTTCCTGCTAATACCTTTCACAGAGGAAAAAATGGTTTTTGTCAAAATCATTATCATTTAAAGCCATATAAATTTGAAAGCTCTTAGAAGGTTACAAAGGTGAATTAAAGTACCTATTTTAATTGTTCCTTAAGCATACTATGTTTGATTTCATTTTATTCCTTTACCTCTTCTTGTGTGTAGTGAAGTTGCCTGACAAAGGGCCAGTGAAGAGGATTTATAAACCGATTTTAGTGTAATCACATTCTGGCCTGTATCAGTATTCGGGTTGTATCACTTATCTGAACCTGAAGTGGTGTGTTAATTTGACTTGGAAACAGAGCAAGATGTGGCCACACAGCAAACAATTTATTGAATTAAGTAAAATCATAACTACAGGTCAGCAATTCTGCTATAGTGTTTTGCTAGTTAAAATAGGTGGCCTTGCTCTTCCTGCACGGGAATCTGCAGTTTATCATTTGCCGGCAGATAATCAGCCCGGTTACCAACTCGCGCGCTCTCTGGTTTTGCCTGTAGGCCAGCGGTGGCGAGAGGCACGCGGAGCATCCCCGGCCTTGGAAGGAGCGCAGGCCCAGCGTGCTGCTTCCCCACCCAGGTTGCGATGCAGATGTTACATGTCCAAGGTCCTTCGTGCATTATAACATTTGTTTGGGTCCCCAACATGCTGCAGTGGAGTGACTGCCTCTGTGTCTGTTATGCTCTCAGGAAATAGTGTGGTTGATTTAGCAGCTCAATCCATAGGAGTTCTAATAAATCCTACTCTTTGGAGTCTTTTCTTGCTTCAGGTCTGTGGTGTTCTCCTCCCCTGTGCATTAACCCAGACAAATCCTAGTGAGGTGTCAATGAGGCTTTTTTACCTGAAGTCATTTTCTTCTGTTAAATAACCTCCTTTCAGCTATTGAAACTGAGGCACTCTTGTGTAGTTAAGGATGAGACTGCCATATTAAACCCTGCTTATCTCTCTTGCAAGCAGGAGTCGGGAGCTTGGTGGAGATTTGGGTAGGTAAGTAGCACCGTAGGGATCCTGGGCTCTCCGGACCTCAGCTGGGATCCCACAATAGGCTGCTTTTATCTCAAGTGATGCGGGCAAAAATACTATAAGGTCACTACCACACGCTATTCCACAATGAAGCTGTCCCAAACTGACAAATAGCTGATAATAAACAGGGTAGAGGAGGAAGAGGTCACAAATTTACGCCATGGTGAAGAAAGAAGGAATTGGCAATGAGCTCCAGGAGGTACAGAGAATAGCTTCCAGAGGGAAGTGTGGAAAGTCTGTCCCTCAATTCATCTAAAATTAGGCTGGACAAAGAAACCCCATCCCAACTACAAGTGTTCTTTGTGTGAGGGAAGGGGTGATGGTATGGTGGCATCACCACAGGTGGAGTGAAAGAGGCTGGTGATGGACAGGGAGTGAAGATTTTTCTGTTTAGAGACTGTTTTAAAGCTCTTCTCTGATTTTGCCAAATGACACCAAGATGCAGATATTTGATACAGTCTTAACTCAGGGCTGATTTTTTGGTCACCTTGGTGCTCACTTTGGGAGGCACGAATAACCAAAAAGAAGCTGACATTCACTTGCTAAGATTTCCTTTCTTTTTTTGTGTGTTACAATTCTTAGTGCTTTCTAGCAATCCTCAAAGTTTCTGTAGTAGTAGCAGAAAACGTGAAGAGCCTGAGAAGGTTTTGTGAGCCACATCTTGGGTGGCATGGTTACACACAGGTTTCTGCCTTTTAGAAGACAGTATAGGAGGTGTGATCTAAAGAGACAGAAATTAGCAGTTTAAGTCATTCATCAGCCGATGTCCTGTAGCGCTGCTGCATGCCATATGCATGTGCAGCCAAAGTGGAGTTGAGCCAAAGAGCAGCTCAGTTTATGGACAGCTTTGAATCCAAAGTCACGACGGGACCTGCTGGGATGTCTAGGATCCTCCCCCAGAGCATTAATGAGAAATAGTTGCCATCTGGAGGAATTTTCTTGCCAAGGGACTGTGATGCCATCTTTGACTTCCAGTTCTCATCAATCACAAATGGCTTTTAAATAGATTTGTAGTTTACCTTCCGTCAGAAGATTTTGTCTTCTCAGCTAAGGACACTCTGACCTTTCAGTAGACTCTTCTAGAAGACGATTTTTTAATTTCTCATAAGGCACATTTCTTGCAGTGGCTGCTCTGTCAGTCTTCTCTCTCCTTTTCTTGCAACAGTACATTCCCCCTTCCATCAGAGCCGACTCTTCCGCTCCTCCCCTTGCCACTGTATTTTCTTTCCTCCTCTTTTGCTTTAGGCACAAAGAAAAAACTTTACTTTTAATGTTTTTGAAACTTGGATGCTTAACTATGTATTCAGTAGTTTGGATTAAAATGTTTACATCTACTTGATGTAAAAAAGGACAAGCACTGTAACACTTGCATAAGGCTGGAATTTTACTCACTCTTGGCCTGATTGTGTGGTGTGTGAGTGAATGTTTTTAAAATCAATAGAATATAAATGAATAGTACATTCAATACAGTAACCGTCACAAGTTTTATCGATGTGGAATCTGGTTTGCATAGATTGCCCCTTGTTTTTAATTCACCTCTCTTTAATTCAGTGTTAACTATCAAATTGGACTGCCCATACCTCTTAGCTGTGATGAGGCTGTCTTTATGCTACTTAGGTTTTTGAAGGGCTTTTCTACTACACCCACAGGATTAGAATCACTTATTGTTTAGTGCAGGTTTAGCTTTGAGAGCTTGCTAGGACACAGAATCCCAGCTGTACGCCTCCAAAAACTACACTGAGTAACTGTGGAGTGACATAAAGGCAGTGTTTAAGCCAAATTCCTGCCTTCATAGTATCTAAAATATTTAAAATTTAATTCTCTCACCAGAATGTTTCTAATGCATTGTGTTGAGACACACAGACCCCAACGGAGATTGTTACACACCATACCTATGCTTTAGGCAGAGCAGCCCCTGCCTGGGAGGGTTTGTAGCCGAAATACCAAGCACAGAAGAGGGAGACAGGGCAGACCTACCACTGATGGAAGCTGAGACACAAAAGCATTAAAACTGGTTTGTAGCTGAGCTGGGAATTAACACGCGTGTCTGGTTCTATCTTTGAAAACATCTTTTCCTTTTAACTTTCTTTTTAATTCAGATAGGATGACTAGCACTCTGGCAAAGTTGTCTTTTTAGAATTTTAAAGTAGCTTTAAAAGGTCTTGTCTGCAGGATTGTTCAAGAACATGAGGAACTAGTAAAGGAGATATATCTGAAGTAAATGGCTTGGTGCCTGCGTGGTGACAGGAAGGAGAGAGAGTGAAAACAGTATCGGATTTAAAAAACATTTTTAGGCTGGTAGTAAGAATATGTCTAATGCAGGTATGGAGGGAAGTAAGATTAGGCGTATCTTGTACGACGTAGCTCTAAATCCATTTTGTTTCTAAAAATGAAAATCCTGCTGGAGAGGTCTAAAGAGATTCTTCAATTGGATTTACCCAGACTGCGGGATATGTGATCAATAGCTATTTATTTATCGCCCCTTGGATCTCCACCTTACTTAAGGACTTAAACTCTGCCAGCGTAATGAGCCAGCTGCTTAACTGCTTCCAGATTCCTCGGTCCATATTCTGCCAGCTTGTTTTATGCTGGGGAGGTCTCTGAAGTCTGTGTAGGAGGAAGGAATTTCTCTTTTTTTTACCCCCCCGGGCTGTGGCATGGCAGTAAAGTCACTTGATAACCAATAATCAAACCTCAAAACTTATTTTCCCCTACAGGGTTCAGGATGCAGGAGGAAATTACCATGAAGCAATTGTTCCTTAGCTCAGCCGTGCTCCTTCCCATCATCACCTGGGCTGTACAATGCACCCTCCTGCTCCCATCTTAGAACAACAAAAAATGTCATTCTGCTGATGGAAGTATCCCCTGGGCTGCAGGGCTGGAGAAATAGGATTTGTCCGTGTTGGCAATTTCAGGTAAAGCTCCTTTCCATTCCTTCAGCAGCGTAGCTGTAGCTGGGGTTTAGAGGGGAGCATACCCCCGGCTGGATGCTCCATCAGCTCGCTTCAGAGCAGGCGCTTCAAGCATGTGGCTTTTAAATAAGTTACAGGAGCTTGATCTGAGAAGAACATGTGTCCACACAGCGCTCTTGTACCAAGCTGATCTGACCTCCAGAGGTTTCCCATGTTATATTTAAATGCTCATGCCATTAAAGCCACTGAAGCAATAGTCTTGAACATACTTTGGTTTAGGTCTCAGTGGCATTCATAAATCAAGATGACTTGATGATTACAGAAGGGTAAAACTTAAAAACCAGGCCTTTGGTATGGAAAAAATAATTTTCTTTTTATTTTGTAAAAAGAATACATACTCGTTAGGGTTGGTTGCACTTGGCAATTATTACTGTTACTTTATTTTTCTTGAGCACATTTTCAAAAGAAAATGTATAATTTCAAGCATTTCTTCAGAAACAAACTTCAGCCATGACTTTGGACAAAGAGCATCCGCTTTGTGATCAGCTCTGATCATGCTAAACCTGGAACATGGTGGCCAGAAGCTATGTGAGACTCCTTACGGAATGCTTGGGTTTTTAACCTTTATTTCAACAGTACTATTTACAATCTTAAGTATTTGATTTATGTGGGTATATAAATACCAAATTGTCTTTCCTCACACTGAACAAGAACTTTGAAAAAGCTTTGTGTCTTAACCATTCTTTAGCATGTAACGTGTTTCAGTTTGAAGATTCTGCTTGAATCCTTGAAGATTATTTTTTTCATAGATCAGGTTGGGCCCCCGTTATTTTTGTAGTTCTATAACAAATAACCAAGTTGTTTTCTTAACTTTAACTCATCTTTGAGTAGATAAGTTTTTTCTTCGAACAATGAGCAGGAGCAGTTTTGATACTTGATACATCTTTTATTAGTGAAGCAAAGTTTGAATTTCACAACACACAAAATAAAAGAAAAAAGAAGGTAGCCCATACTCGTGGGAAAAAAGTCATCCATCTCCTGAAGTATTACTTGGAAAAAAAAAAGGCATCTCTGTGTTAGGCAAAAGACAACATTCATTTATACTCCTGCTAACACAAGAGGTAACACAATAACACGAGAGAGGTGATGATGTGATTTATCCTCTTGTGTGTTTGTTAGAACTGAGAGTAAAACATAGTTATTACCACATATCACCATCTCTTGTGATATGTTTACATTTTAACAGGACTGAGTACTTAAGAAGTCAGGGGGCAAGCTGTATAGAAATAGCACTTTGGCATCACTGTTTCGCATAAGCAAATGAGGACTGACAACCACTAAGTGCAGTCCGTGCTTTACTGAAGGAAAATATAGGCCACAGTAAACACAAAAATAAATTCCAGCCTGCGGGGCCTAATGAAAAAATAATCCTCTTGAGAGGCAAGATCATTGTGCACCACCATACCATGGGTGCCATCCACTCTCCTGGCAGTGCGGGAGCCACCGGATTCTGGTTTGATCTCTAGGATTTGCCTCCGTGAGTTGTGTTTCACAGGTATTCTCAGGGAAACCTGTAATCTTGCTTCGCCTCTGGTCATTAGAATATCAGCACTGTGCATAATTGCAGCAGGGTTACATAGCCATTTTCTAACGTGCAGGGACAAGAGGACAGATTATAGTAATTTTTCCTGAAAATGGAAAGGCAAGGGAGGCGCAGTTTTGTTGAATCGCTCCTAAAGGCGGTCAGTAGCTGCTGGAAGGAGCAGACCTGTTCTCCCTTCTTGCTCCATGCTCTCACCCCGCTTGTTTGTCAGTGAGGGAAGGCCTGTCTGCACAAGTTGGATCAGCTAACAGAATTCACCTGGAGTTGTGTAATTCAGAGATTTATTGGGTTTTTTCCTAAGCAGTAGGGCTGGTGACAGGCAAAACCATAGCTTAAATTTGGTAGAAAAAAAGGATTTTCCTTTCAACGTCTCAGTATAAGAAGTATGAGAAGCAAATGTGAACACGTTTCTTGGTTAAGCAGAATATTTATTAGCAAATTGATAGTATGAGTTGAAATATATTCAAATATATTTAAACAGTAGATTAAACATATTTTTTGTTCTAGAAGTTGAATGTTGATTATACATGTATCAGAAATGACACTTGTCTTCCCTATCTGAAATCTCTAGTAGAGAGCCCCTTGAAAGTAGTTCAGCGTCTAACTAACCTTTCAGAGCACGTCTGCACGCTGCTATTCCCAGCTCCAGAGCTGGGATGAAATAGAGCTTGAATAGCAGTGAATGCTTGTAAAATTGTATCTCAGAAATCAGGAGGGTTTTTTTTTTTTTTTACTATGCACTTTTTTTTTCTTTCAAGTATCTAGTGGCTTAGCTGTGATTTGAAAGCCTGTAGCATTTTTCAAAAAGCTAGTTAAGACATTGTATGAAAGCTGCTGAGTTTTCTTAGTTGTTTGCCACAGCACCTGTAATTTAGTGTGGTAATTCTTCAGTTATCAATTAACAGTCCATACAAAATTGCTGTATGTGTTCAGAAACAGATTTAGAACTGCTGCAGGAGCCCTATTCAGAACTTCTGGGGTGTTCAAACACTTGGTACTGTGGCAGTCATTTTTTAATACATAACAATTATCTTTCTTTTGTTTTATTCATGATAGTAATGATGTCTGAGCAAATATCAGGTGGAAGAGATTTCTTAAAGTCAGATTCCAGACACTGAATTTTAGTGTTTACCCTGCAATCTCCAGCATAGTTAAAGCAAACAATTTCTGTAGTGTTTGAAGTTGCAAATGCAAAAGTTACGCAGCTGCAGTTTTGTTATCTGTAACACATGGAAATGCACAAACTGTAATTGCTGGCAATACTTACTGCTTTTATTTAGCTTGACAGAAACAGTAAACTGGACTTTGTAATAAATACTAACTCATCCAAGTGGAAACGGCTGCAGGTACTATATTTTGAGTTCTATTTACCCTTCTCTCTAGTGCAAGGAACGCATCTATTTAGAAATGTATTCCCCTAAAAAAATTGCATTCTTGCCATAAATGTTCCAAGGAAAAGTTCTGTAAATCGTACAGGTCCTTATAGTTGAACTGTGAGCTCAGGAATGTAAAGACAGAAACCAGGAGGCTGCCCTGGCCTGTATCTTTCCTGGTCTCACAGTCAGGAAACTCAAAATAAGAGAGCTGAGATCATGAAATGTGTGATTCTAAGTTGTAACTTCCACTTTGGCCATCATAATCTCTGCTTCTACAGCTTGGGCACAATGTTGGGGATTTTTTATTCACTAGCTGAAGGGCAGTAAAAATAAAATAGTTATTGGGCTTGAGGAAAGGCAACAGATGAGGCATAATCCGTGCCTTTTGCCAGGTTTTGTTTCAACCTGAGATGCTGCCCCAGATGGTAAGGAAGAAGGAACATCCTGGCGCAGCCTGGCTTCCGTGGCAGAGCTGGCGGTGTCAGGCTCTTTGCAGAGAGAGACACGCTCCCTTCCTGGATGGGGGAGCCTGGGACAGCTGGCGTTTTGCATGGGATTCTGCATTAAAAGGGAATTCCACCATGCCAACTTGCAGGCTCGCCATAGCACACTGAGAGGAGCTTTGCTTGATTGTGTATCCCCCTGTGTAACAGCTCCACCATGTTAACATGGGCTAAAAGGGGTGTATTTCATTCATTAGAACTCCTTAAGGAAAAACAAATCTCTCGTATAAAGATTTCCAAGGTTAAACAACTGAATTCAAGGCAAATACTTCAGGGAGTAGGATATTAAAAACTGTATCAGAGTTAACAATACTTAATGAAAAGCAGAGAACAGAAACACTTAGGTGGGAGGAGACACTTGTGTCGACGGCTTTTGTATCACAGACTATGTAAAAGCTACGTACAGTGCATGTTTCTGAGATCAACAATGAACATACTCTGGCTCTAAAAAGCATCTCATGAGCTGGGAGACTGGGCTTTTGACTTCTGGATTTATGGAAGATGATTGATACACCAATTTGTGCTCCTTATCCCATAATGCCATGACTCAACAGTCAGCGTGGGGGATTCCGTGTTTCTGTACAACAGCTGAAGACAATGTCAAGTGCAAAGAAATGCTCTGCTCTCCTAATACAAATTAGCTCATCACATAAATGGTGAAAATGAGAACTTTGACCCTATTATAGTAGAAGGTAAGACAGTGGATTAACACTCCAGACTTCTAATTAATCACAGTGTGTCTCATCTCCTCCACTGTAGCTGAGTAGGCCATTCTTCTAACTTGCCCCGACAGCTGTCTGCGTTAACGCTTCCCTGTCCCTGCTGCTTCTCCTGCAGCTGTCAGCACCAGTGACCGTGTTGCAATTCTGAATGTTTCAAAAGTCGGTTTCAGAAATATTCAGAAACATCGTTACACTTGAACTATACCTTTATTGTGTGAAGACTTAAAAAACCCACAAAAATTCTAGGAACTGAATAACACTCTGCACTGATAATGCTATTTTCTCATGCAGAATAACTATAGAACAGTACTGATTATGGTTTTTCTTCTATAACATGCACAAAGTATTTCATACAATCTAATTACAATTACTACTTTTACAGCTTTACTGAAATGGGAATTCCGAAAGTAGTTATGCACATACCAAATTTATTTTAAGATGATACAAATTAATCTATGTCTGGTATCACTTCTCAGGTAAAACTTTTATATCACTGAACTACTACAATAAGAAGATACATATTTAAACTACTTAATTTTTATTCCAACTTTCAGACCATGTTTTAAGAGGGACACTGCAAATAAATTGAAGTCATTGAGTCAATAGACACTATCACTGATGCCATAAAATATTTCTATAATAGCATCTCTCTTCTCAGTTTCAAGGCATCTGAAATTCAAACCAAACTGCGCTTCTCTCACCATCAAAAGCCAAACTAAAAAATTCTCTCCAGAGAAAGACACAGTATGTCGCTTTCAAAAAGAACTATTTTAGGGCAATGTGCCACTGCTGCAGGCTGCCTGCAAACCGCAGCCCTTTTCCCCTGACCTGGTGTGTTTCCTAAAACGTAACAGAAATCTCAGTGATGGAAAAAGTGTACTAGTATGTATTCAGACAAAAGAACAAGAAAGAAATTTAATCTAAGATCTACAGACTCTAAACAAACTCTGCATAATATGCTTTTATTATTCATAAAAGGTATTCCCTTTTTCAGTTCACACTACAGATAAACAGCAACGGACTGTAATACTGATTCTTCAGTTATCTATAAAACAGTGGAATAAGAAAACTGAAGTCTAACTGAATTCATTACACAGCATTACTGGACTTTCAAGCCACACGCATCATCAGTAGGGATGGTAACGGGGGCCTGGGTTGTAGGAGTTGTAGCCGTAGTGGGAGGAGTACGATTGTCCTTGTCTGTGCTGCTGGTAGTTATTGCCCCAACTTCTTTCTGGCCTCTGATTAGATCTGTAGTCACCTTGCCAGTTGTATCGGTCCCCTCTAAAATATCTGCCATCTTGAAACCTGTAATAAAAAGAAATGTCAAAGATTCACATAAACCGTGACTTCTTGAAAAGGTAAATGATAGTGAACTCTTAAATTTTACAGTTTCCACGAAAACTTTAATGTAACTCTTTATATGCTCAATTACTGATAGTTTTTTTTATGAAAAACTGGTGAAAACATATCTACAGTCATCTGAGATCATTCATTAATTTCTTACTGCTACCCAACACGCTATTTGCTAAGCAGCGGAAGGACAGTCTGTTTCCTAACACAAAGTATTCACAGGCCTTAGGTGAACTGCTGGAACTCTGAACAGAGACTCAAACACACCATGTATCTAAAAATCCACCACGAGATACATCTGTAGCTGTATCAAAGCCAGGGTCAATCGAGGAGCTTCATGGTTGAAAGCTGTGGCAAAGCAGGCTTAAGTACAATTTAGCTACCTAATCACAGAGTCCTGGAACTTGCATATTCCCTAAAATCCATACCACCACTGCTTCATGGTCTCTTGTAGATTCCCATGCTCAAGAGAACGTATCTTATCAGTGGTATTTAGCCATTGTTCAGTCTAAATTTTGGCTTTTCAGCTGTATCTCGATTCCTACCAACACCTGGGCTGCTTCCCAGTCATTTTTCTTTGGCTTTCTCAATGGTGTGGTGTAGACAAATAACATTCACATGAGGTTCACTTTGTGACCAGAGTGTAGATGTAAGAGTTCATTAGTTCAAATGTTCAAATTAGTTTTGTAAGAACATCTCCTTAAACAATCATGGGGGTTTTTTTTTAATATTAGAAACCAATTCTGTGTTTAACATAATGACAAGCTTCTAGGGTGAGAATAAGTTAGAACATTGTCCTTTTCTTCATATAAGGCACAAATCCTATTTAGGTATTTAACTAAGAAGACTTCCCAATTGTTAGCTGGACTGGAGTTTAACTACTTTATATTAAAGGCTGATGTTACTATTGCCAAACATACTATATGCTGTAATTGTTTTTCAGTCAGACAAAAATCAGGTGTTTCTGTCACAGAATTTAGTAAAAAGCTGCAATTACATCCTAAAGAAATAATTTAAATATATTGCAGTAGGCAGGTAACACAGCACTTGCTAGACAGATTGGATGATGGATTTTACAGTCATTTCTACTAGATAAAAGAATCAGTACCGATCTCGGTTTCTCTGGTTGCCACCAGATCTGTTTCTCCATTCTTCAACTATAGGAGGGGGATCTGCAGGGCGTTTCAGATATTCTTGGTATTCTTCATCATCTGATGTGAATCGATGAGCAAACATCTTTTCATAATTCAGGGGCATGTCAACCAAGGAAGTCATTCTGAAAACTTTAAACATGAACACAATAAAAGTGGTTTTAGCAATGTATGAAGGCTCTTCATGTAATAGCTACCAAAATGAAAAGTTACACTCAGATTAACACAGCAGTTAAGTTTTGGGCAGACAGCATAGGTGACTGACTTTTAAGTCCTGATGATCTAAGACTGAAAATAACTTTAATGAATAGTTTATCTCTGATGGAAAGCAATTCCAATTCTATGTGCACTGGATATGCAGATCTGTCTAAACACTGGGAGTGGTTTTAAGCGACTCCATCCACACGGAAGAAATTCAGATCATATGAATACCTAATATAGTCAGCCATTACGCAGCATCATTTTGAATCAATTTTGATAAACATAGATTAGATAAGCTGTGGTAGAAAGAGATGGGATATTTCTGAGGGTCAGTAATAGAAAAAAAGTATTTCTTCAGCATGCATTCCCAATCTGCTGCTAATCCATTTTTGACAGGAAAAACATTACTACAATCCCTGTGAAAAGTTTGCTATGGTAGAATATTATGCAAAGCCTACAGATACACATAGCCAGCAAAGTAAAAGAACCAGATTTATTCACAATAGTGTATGTGTTAATAACTTGATTCAGGGAAAGGACAGCACCTAGGAGGATGTTAAATTATCTTATAATATCCCTCTCTGATGGGATTGGTGTTTCAGGCCTTAGTTTCCTTATTTATCAGTTATATATGCATTTGCCCTTCAGTGTTGGTGCTATCTACTACTATCCATCAGTAAAAGTCTGGCCCTAATGCGGCTGTGACTACTGTTTTACCAACTTGGGGTAATTCAGAGCATTAAAGGTCTTTGCCTCTCGAATTCTAGACTAAGCTTTTCCGCCGTCTCCTGAAGATTTGCAGGCAGGACCGATGTTCACCTTGCAAACTGGAGGGAAGGAAGAAGGAGGAAGGTTTCTTCTGGACCCCGAGAGCTAAAATATATACCCGAAATTACCGAGCCTGATTCTTCTCCCCGTTGTGCCCATGAGCGGCTTAAGACTAGGGTAAGTGGGATGTTTATGGGGAATACAGCACAGTGCTCCTTCTGCAGACTGAGCTCCCCTTTCCTCAGCATCACCTGGTGATCTCCACAGACCATCTGCAGCCCTCCCACCTCATGACGCAGCGTAAATCTTTCTGAAGCAGGTGTAGGAGTTATTCCTACAGGATGTCCGGTGACTTCACCCTCCCCCCCCCTT
>VXBO01014427.1:632780-649582 GCA_013400135.1 Rhinoptilus africanus | reverse complement strand
GCCCGCCACCCTCCTCCCCCGCAGCCGGCCGTGCCCCTCACCCTTCTCTGCCGGCCGCCGCCGAGCCGCCGCGGAAAGCCCTCCTCTTCCGGGCCGGGCCCCGCCGCTTCCCCTTCGCCGCCGCCGGGGCGGTGCCGCCTCAGCGCGCCCGCGGGAGGCCGTGGTGCGCCCGCAAAAGTGCAAGCCTTAATTCCCTCAAATTAGGGTTTGATACAAAACACGTTGGCATAAGCAGTATTGAGGTTTGTCGGGGCGCTTTCCTTGGCTCCTAGGCGGGTTTCAAGGAGGCTGTACTTGGATTTTCACAGGAAAGCGCAACTGAAAAGGGTAAAGCGAGCGCGACGCCCTGCGTGGCTGTTTGATAATGCGATCTGAAGTGTTACTTCAGGCATCAAAAAGCTCAGAGGTGTGTTGACTACCGTGTGAGGAAAGAGGACATGGAGCCTTTTTGGCAGCTAAATAATTCTGCGTAAACCAAAGTAATTCTGGTTTGACATCTGCCTCAGCAACGTATTTATGCTCTCACCTGGTGCTGTAGCAAGTGGTTAGTCCTGTCGCCTTTAATACGCCTGAAGTTGTGTGGGAGCACCAGAACTTTTCCTGACCGAAGCCTTTGTGCGTGTCAATAGCTAGAGGCAGGGAACTGTACCTCCCCTGCTGTACTTCCCCGACCCTGAGTGTTATTATTAATTTATGAAGTGCCACAGCAGTTATTAACAGCTCGCTGCCCGAAGGATTTGCAGTGCGGGGATGCGGTGTCGCCTCCCTCCTCTGAACGACTGGTGGCATCCGGACCCTCCTGAGGCAGAGGTGGTGTTGGTGCCCCTGTTCCCCCGTTTGCCTTGTTTCCACAGTTCTGACGTCTTGGCATTGCTGACTGTTTCCCACAGCTCCTAAGCCAATGGGTTTCAAATGGCCTCTAGTGCTGTGTATAAAAAATGGATTTTTTTTGTAGGACTGTTATAGAAAGCAATGGGTTTTTATAAGCTCTACTAGAGACTCTATTGCTCACAGGCACTAGCAAAGCATGGAGGCTGATAATGGAGTACGTCACTTGAAATAAAACACCCCAGCAACAGCGACAGCAGCATCCAATTCTCAAAAAATATTAGACCAGAATAAGTGCCCTTTGTTTGACATAAACAGAAATAATTACAGCCTGCTCTCCTGCGTGACCTATAGCAGGAGTGTATTGTCACTTGCAAAATAGAAGTGATGACCTCAATCCAAACAGCCTAATGCAAATATCTTAGCTTGGATAGCTAGTTCTAAGCCAAACAAATTGTCATTGAGGCTGAAAAATAATATATTTTAGCTTACATTTTCCCTATATAATCCCTGTTCTACTCACTGCCCTTTCAAAATGGGCAGAAGTAAGTAGGATTTTATCTCTTCTCCAGGCATGTTTCATTTTGACCACTGGATATTGCAGTTTCAGGTGTGTCTACAGAGGATTTGATGCATAAAATTCGTGAGATGATGCTTAATAAAAGGGAGATACTTCTCTTTTTTTGAGGCTCTATTCTGCCATTTCATGGGTGGCATTTTTCATAAAAGACCAACCTTAATTTAATATTAAACTTCTAATTATAGATTAAAGTCATCCATACATTTAAGCATGTACATAATCTAAGGCATGGGCCTGTTGAAGGCATGGGCCCCCTGTAAATGCTGTGAGCAGTGTACTTCACAAATTACAGTCTTGCTAAGGTGCTCTCATCACCATATTCTGCACAGAAAAACATTTGCAGGGAATGGCTAAATCAGAGTGGCATATAATCATATATATCATGTTTATTTATATATGATATTTATGCTTTGGATCTTTTTTCATTACATGTCTTTGTGTGTGCTATGGGTTATAACATCAAGAAAGAGACCATGGTCCGGGTGGCAGTTTTCTAAGATTTCTCAGAGGTGTTATACTGTGGTTCAAACTATCAAAAAGCCAAAGTGACAGGTGAATTTTAAAGTAATAAAGGTGCTCAAAAATGGATATTGTCACTGAGTAGGTCTTTCAACACCCACTAAATGCCTCACACAACACATACCCACATAGTAGGTGCCCGAGTACTTAAAAGGTCTAGCTCCAAGTGTTGTCAAGTCTGAGGACTTGATAATCCACTCTTGCAATCTCTCTGCTCACTTCAAGCCTCTCTGAGTAATTAATGTGTTGTTTTTCTACAAACACAATCTCATAATCAGCATCTCTGAATTCTACTGTAGTGTGATAAAGCCTCAAAGGGTTTGCTTCTTTTTTTCCTGGGGATTTTACTCTGTTAAATAATGTGCTTTTAGATGAAGTCTTACCTTCTAAATTTTAAACTAAGAATTGCTCCTTTTAGCCTGTTGGAAATTAATGGAGCTTTTGTAGAATGGGTCTTCCTGACTGAACAAAGGAATATACAGTAAAACTAGCAAAGTCTTGTCTGTCCTGAAACGATGGAAAATGGCAGTTCTATTTGTAATTATTTAGTCTTGATAACTCCCACTGTTCTTTCGCAAGACTTTGCATTTGATGTTTTACATAAAGCCCCAGCTTCTGGACTCATATGTTTTCATTATACTCTCATTTAAAAATTAATTTCTGGCCCTTGTTATTGTGGACACTGCTTGAGAAAAGAAGTAAGTCTGCTTTACTTGATAACCAGCCTGTACCCAGAAGCAAAAGGAAAACATTATTAAAGTTTTATTTGTTTAAAATCTTATTTTTTTTACAATTTTCCCTTTCTTTCTGACTAGGTTCATTGTTTTATCTCTGTAGAGGCTGACAGCTGTGGCATTTTTAATGAAAAGTCAGCATGTATCTTGGTAGCAAGAAAAAAAGAACTAAATTTTTTGTTCATTTCTGTATCTTTTAACAGGAGGGATCCTGTTACTTCAATGTTAATATCTACCTTGAGAAATCAACGAAGGAACTAACATCCCTTGTAAGTGAGGCCTGTCTGATCAGGGGAATGTATGTCTATAAACGAAGAAGCACAGAAACCTCCATAGATTGTTATGGATCCTGCTGGGTTTTTAAACAACAAAATAATACATCAGATAATATTTTAGTGAAAATTTATTTATCTTCAAAACTCCGATTCTTTTCCCCTACTTGTTGAACCTGACCAGTGATTTCCTGTCAGCCAATTTCCCCCTCCCCTCCTTTTTTTTTTAGAGTGTCTCAGTTACAGTGTAACTGAAAACCTGGTTTGTTTGTACAACGAAACCCGTTTTCCCCGGATAATTTATTCTAGGAAATGGTGATGTCTGGCACTGTTAGAGAGAGCAAGACTTTGTGTTCTGGCTAACGGCAGGTACAAAGGGCATGCGTGGCAGCCTTGTTATTGATTACACACTAAAGGAAAGCTGTGTTTCTGTGTGCACAAGAGGCTGTAAGACCACCAGGGGACATCTGAGTAACTAGTGACCACAAAGTATTTGCTAGATCATTCATTGCACTGAGAGATAGGTAAGCAGAGGTGCTCTTGAGCCAATCTGCAGAAATATTTGGAGTTGTGCTCTTTCTCTAGGTCCTCCTGTGCTTGGAAGATCAGTTCTTATCATGAGGTATTATTCCTTTGGCTGGAAGGGATTATTGCCTAGATGAAGCTCACTTAAAAAACAAGGAAGCCGGAGATATAACAGCTGTTACTGACAAATGCCTCTAAAGCCCATGCAGTTATTCTGTCAGATCTCTGTCTTGCCTTTGCCGTTATATTGTACAATATCACTGAGCTTCAGAGTGTCTTTCATACACATCCATATGGTATTGTAAAGTGAAGTCCATAAAGGAACAGGTTGCGCCGTTTCTAGCAACTTCACTAAACTTAATAGAAGAAATGTTTCCTTCCCGTAACAGTGACCTTTAAATGTTAACTTAAAAAAATAACATTGTCCTTTTTTAAGAAGGGGAAAATGCAATTCCTGGTGCTTGATTGTTACAGAATAACCATTTAGGTGCAGTGGGGCCCAATTCCTTTGCATTAAACTTACAACAGTGTAACACTTGATTGAAAGGAATTTATTCCTAATTTATGCCAGTATGAAAGAAGGCCTTTAATTTTCCTAAGAGCTATTTCTATTATCAGCCTTTTAAAACTCACAGTCATGTTAAATTATATTTCTAGTGTATTGTTCTTAAAATTAGTGCAGAGGTGGTGTTATCTGACTGTCATTTATACATATCTATATACATATAGACAAATTAAAAATCACTACATTCTAGCTGCCCTCTTTTATTTTCACCTTTTAAACTGACTAAGCCAGCTGTGCCCTTTGGGGTCTATAAGAATGAATAATTTTTATTATTTTTTCTCTCTTAGACAGTAATTACAGAGTAGTATGCTGTCTCCGTTTTTTAATATTATGGTGCCATTTTAATCCATGGTGCAACACCATTAACTTCAGCAGAGTTAAACAAGAAACGAATTTGTCCCCAGGAGGCTTTTCCAAATGTTCAGTTCTTTCCTTATGATTACCCAGAGGAACAGAGAAGAAGGCAAGACAGAGGGCCCTTTGATGGGAGGAATGTAGTTCAAAGCGAAGTCTTGTTTCTGCCATTGATGGTGCTCCATATGTTCCTCATTTAGGGTGGAGGTGGGTTAGACCCCGTGGAGGCATGCATGCTGTGGCTGAAGGGCAGGCAAGAGTTTTTACATAGCACATCTGGTGCACAGGTTATGTGCTTTCCCAGACGGAGGTATTGTACAAATGGAAAAAAAAAAAAAAAGAAAAGAAAAAAAAGAAGGAAAAAAAGTGGGAGGAATATCCAGATACTTAAAGCGTGCTTCTGTGGAACTGCTTGAAAGTCAGAAAACGGAGTAGCCAAATGCTAAGATATCAAACTCATGATAATAGTCATGCTGTCTAAACTCCAACTCAGAAGCTTTTTAGATGTCAAGTAATCCTGGAAGTGGGGATGTATGAATCAGTGCTACCATGGATAGCCTATTGTAAAGGTAGTTGGAAAATACAAAGGAAGTACTTGCAGAAGTTTCTAGGACTAGAGTTTATTCATATTCAATTTTCTTTTTTAGTTGGATATTTTAGTTTGGGCTCATTTCTCATGTTCATATCCAGCCTAATACATTCAAATCTGCTGCACTGTTGAAATGACAACTTGTAAGTTAGATACAAATTAGTAGCACCTAGCTGAGTTTAGAAGGGGAATTTAGAGAATTTCCTCTTTGCTGCTGACGAGCAGGGAGAGACAGGGAGCCGACAGAATGGCGGCAGGGTAGGGGGCCCATCCCACAGCCCCAAGCAGGGCTGGCTGGGGACAGCAGCCCAGAGCTCAGAGGGCCGGACAAGTTCATGGGGACGAGAAAAGTCCAAGGCAGGTCAGAAATTCAGTCTGTGAGTCACTGCCCAGATCGACAGTGCCTATGGCCAGGCACGGTGTGGCTGCAGCACAGCTGGATCTGACACCCGGCAGAGCCACAGCGATGCGGGCCCAGGGCTGAGCTTCCCTGAGCTCCTCTGCCCGGGGCAGGGGTGTGCAGGAGGCCCCGGGGGGCTGGTCGTGGCAATTAAGGCCTGTCAGTGCATTCAGAGCCCTGACATGCACATCTGTTAACAATTTCTGTTACGTTTAAATCAGAAACTCAGATTGTTGCAAAATATAGGATCTAGCAGAAGGGAATGGTTATGCCTCTTTAGCCAACATCTAGTGTTTCTCCTGGGTTGGATAGTTCATGCAGCCTGCATGTTACACGCTAATCGGTTGCCTCAGATACAAAGTTAAATATTCAACCTCTAAAGAGGATACCTAGGTTTCCCATTTACTCCTGGAAACTCCCTTCTCTGGGTGGTGACATTCCCCAGGCACTGGAGCGTCGCCCTGGGGCTCCTCGTGTGAGACTGCCATGCCCTCCCTGGGGCCCAGGTTTGAAATCTGCCCTCACCACCAGCCCGACAGACAGATGTGCCATGAGGCCCCGCTTGTGCTTGTCCTCCTGCTTCTGTCTGCCAAAGCCACTGCAGATGTGTAAGCACGTGTTCAGGTACTGCTAAAGGCAATGAAATACAACAGTATTTCAGTGTTTTGTTCCCACTCAAGGCTCAAGTCAGCAGAACTGATCTAAATAATACTCCCTCCTTTAGATAGTAAACATGGCTCTCCCCAGATGGCTTTACCAAGAGGCTGTTAGCACAGGAATTTGTCTATCTTCTTTCTCTTCTCTTTGCACATAAGGAAAGTTCTTGAATGTTCTCTGCAGTTCCTCTCAAGTTTAAGGGTCATTAGAGAAAGGAAGGGCTGAAGTATAGGCCAACTTTGTACTACTTCAACTTTGGAATGTCTTCTTAATTTGAAGTAAATGTTTTTTTAATTGTAAACCTGAATTTTCCAGAGATACCAATCTGTATTGAGACCACACTGTGCTAAAGTGAAATAAGGTATAAGTGAATTAGCTGAGCTGCAGAGAAGCCTGCAGGATTTTGCAAAGCTGGACTGAGCAGTCTGCTCCTTGTTCTGACATTGCCTCGCGACTGCTGTGTGCTCCCCTGTGCATCCCTGTGTTGTGCCTTGCCCTACACAAAATCTGGAAACACTTTGAGCAGAGACTATCTTTTAATTTTATGTTTATGCTGTGTCTGAGGGTCTAGGTCACCACTACTGCTAGCAGTAATAACTTTCCCTCTGTTACTAAGTTAGGACTGCAGATCATTCTTTCCAGCAGACAAGGGTTCCTAATCTTTCAGGAGATTATGCTGTGGCTGCCACCCCTCTGTGTCCCCTCCTGCTCTCCCTGAGACCTCTGCTTCAGATGTTGAGGCACAGCGTCCTTGCCTGCCCCAGTGCTGCTGTAATTCCTTCTCCATCTTTGCCCCAGCTCCTGTGGCAGTTTCCTTTCCTGGAACCTTTCCATGGCGCCGCTGTTCCCATGGCCCTGCTCACCCTCCCAATTTCAGGTCTCCCTGTTCACCGCTTCCTTGAGTTGTGGCTGTTTCTTTCCCTGCACCGCCTGCAGAAGCCGTGCTTTGGTGACAACCAGCTGCTTTTCATGCTAGTGCTCAGCTGAACGCTGCGTTCTAATGTTGGTTGGGAACCAGTGCAGAACAACATGCTGACTACTCAACAGCCTCAACTTAAAAAAAATATAGAGATATTATCTTGGAAAATGCAAAGTTCTGATGGAGCCTCTGATGGATCCTTATTAAAAACAAGCTCAGAAAATCTCACATGTAAATGAAAACCACACAGTAATTTTTGGTGATACGTTGAATGTGATTGTTTCATATTGTGCTATGGCTGCTCATTTTAAGAATAATACAGGGTTATTTTCTTGGTCTTAAATGCTGCTGTGGGGGTATCACAAACTTGCCGAGTAAAAACTTTAATTAAAAAGCAAACGTTAATCTCCAAGCAGTAGCATCTGGAGCATATTGCAAGATAAGACTTTGCCAACCTGGAAAACTAAGCAAGATTCTAATTAAATCAGGGGAAAAAATGATGAACTGGATATATGTTTTATTTAAGGACGGCGGTTACATAAGATATCAAAGATCTCATGGTTGCTATCTGATGGGAAATGTGCTGCCAGATCTCACAGACTATTTCCAGGGAGAGAAATCCTTGTTCCACTGGTTCCAAGTACTGTTGTGATATCAACTTCAGTGGGGTCAGGACTTTGCTGTGGCTCTCCGTTTGACTCGGAAGTCACGTCGGTTGTGTTAAAAACTGCAGATGATCCAGTAATGAAGCAATGTGTCAGCATGGTATGAGGAAACACCACACTGCAAGTGCTGCCATCTTTCCAGTGAGGCACAAATAAAAAGTCCTGACTATTTATGGTTATTAAAAGTCCCAGTGCACCTTTTGAAAATTAAGGCTCTTAATCCCTGTGTGCTGGCCAAAATCTATTTTCAGTGATGCCACTCTGGCTATCAGCATTTCCTGTATTGTTCCAGATGGAAATAGTGTTGGCTATTGCATCCTGTTCCAAACTGCATGCTGGGCTCCTCTCTGTTTTGGAACAGATGATATTTTCCAGAAACAGCAATGCTGCAGTGGTGTGTGAAGTGATTCCTATATATCCTTCACTTGTCTCACAGGAATGGAATGAGGATTAATCAATTATGACCAAATCATGATCCCAGTGAAGTCAAAAGAAGGGTTTTTTCCACTGGCATCATAAGGTCCAGGGCTGCCTTCTGTGCGGATATTATTGTTTTGAGACACCTGCACAAATGAAGATGCAAAGCATTATCTTGTCGAAGGTGTCTGTGTAGTGAGAATTCCTTTAGCTGGAGATAAAATGCATTTTAAAGGCTGTGTCCTCAAGAGTCTAGTTACTTGTCACAGCAGGCATTATTCTGCATGAGGAAATTCCGGTTTGTTGAATGCAGCTTTAAACATAGTGTCGGTTGGCTGGCATTTGTGGCTTTGTATGTCCTATGCATTCAAAACATGCTTTGTTATGCTTTTGGGGCTGGCTCCTGCTCTTTTCCCAGTGCAGCTAATGGCATAGAATTGTATCTCAGAAGACATGTTCCTAAAACCATCAATAATTCAACTTTAAATATTGGAAGAAAGTTGAATACTGAATAACAATAGCTGCAGGTTATTCTCTTTGACCAAATGTTAGTTCTTATGGGCAAACAGAAGATCTGAAAAAGAACAACTCTAGCTAGCTTTCTATGAGACTGCAAAATATTTCCTGCTTAGCTCTTCCGTCACCTGCCACTTAAGATGTCTCATTTCAAATTGTAAATCAATTTACAAGTTGGAAAAGTGATATCACTGAAAAACATTTTTGCAGGATTGCCTAACTTCTTCCATGCAAATATAATAATAGTATGTCTCTTGTTCAAATATAGGAAAGAGTGGTCATGGACTATTTTGGGAAAAGCATACTCACTGGGTGGACATAGAGAGAATATTCAGTCAGCCACTGAGGAGCTGAAGAACAGTAATAAGTATTACTAAAGGTGGGTATGGATGAAGATTAGCCTATTCCTTCAGGAAAACTATCAAATTAAACTTAGAAAAATGTTAGTACATTCACAACATAACTCATGTGCTCTTCTGCAAATGAACAGTAAGTGAAAAATAGAGGATATGTGCCATCCATACTTGACAGTGTGACTTCGTTTTCTCAAGTATATAGAAAAGGTTTTGATGTGTATATATTAATATTGCTCTATTGGCTAAAGATTAATTTAAAACAAAACATAGCTCAAAGCTTTTCTGGAAGTTGTAAGTGTCCTGATCCACCTTCCACCAAGTCC
The DNA here is from genome assembly GCA_013400135.1 of Rhinoptilus africanus. Classification (NCBI taxonomy): domain Eukaryota; kingdom Metazoa; phylum Chordata; class Aves; order Charadriiformes; family Glareolidae; genus Rhinoptilus; species Rhinoptilus africanus. Next base: position 640,363 of record VXBO01014427.1, on the reverse strand, counting down.
CATGGAATTAAACTGAGTTCTGTAACTGTGAGCTTGGTGTCATCTCCCATGGTAGTGCACTGTGATCCCTCCCCTGGCTCCAAAGCCCTAACTGAACTATGGCTGAAGGACTGAATATGATATTAATGCATGGCTACTGCTGCCTGCCATCCTTTCGGCACTTCAAAACCCAGGTAAAGCACTCTGGATCTAGAGAGTGCTCCTCCAGGTGCTTGAGCTGTAACCATGTCCCTAAATTTTTTTTTTAATATTTACAAGTGACTAAAAATTTTACTCTTGATTTTTCAAAAAATACCAATTTTATACACCCCCAAGGACTTCTGTTAACTAGAATTACACAATATTTGATTTAAGTTTGTTAACAGTAAATACTTTCTGAGAAGCAAAATATGGAGCTAAAAAATGTGATTGTGTTTGTTTAACTGATTAGTAGTGTTTATGTATTTTGTCATCCAAGTATTGTTGCAGAACAAAGTTATATTATGTAGAATTAGGAATGCATAAGCTCCCCTTGAGCTAGTTTTATCTAAGGAAGACATGCAGCACAAACTTGCCACCTAATAGATTCTTTCAAAATGCATTTCCTCATCAAAGTATGCCTGGCATCTTTGTTTCTGGCAGCTGTATTCTCATTGTTCTTTTGTCAAATAACAATTTTTTACTTTTTGAGACTATAATTACTAGTGTAGTAAAAGAGAACAAATTCTGCATTATTTGTGGCCTTCTGGCTTCACTTTTATTACTGATTAATTACTGTAGTTTAGCAGGTCCTAAACATAAGGACTGGTACAAGTTAAGGTCTTCAACTTTATTTGAAAGTGGTGCAAATTAAGTCCAGTAGGGTTTTTTGGTTCTGTTTTTTTGAATGCATTTTGGAAGCATAAAAATATTAACCTACTTCTTAAATGCATCGTAATTGCTTTCCATAGGAGATTCTGCAGAGTGAAAAACTCCACATGTTTTTCAGAGAATGATGCAAAATATAACTTTTGTGGTGACAAATAGTTTCCTTCACAAATGAAAGTTCTCCCTGTCTGTGAAAGACACCCACAGTTGGGCACTTCCAACTTCATATCTCTGAGCCAGGTCTGGCTTCCCTGAACTCAAGGTATTTTCCACAATTGGAGGAGGAAATAGTGTGCTGCAGTGCCACTCGAGTCCTTATGAGCTTTGGGGTGCTCACCACTATACCCCAACCATCAGCTTTTAAAAATAGGCTTGAAATTCCATGTGGCTTCATTCCCATCTGGCACTCTGTCTGTACTGTTCAATCCTTTGAGAAATTCATCCATACGGGGGATCCAGATACCTCTGCCCTCAGTGAAACACATACGCCTTTATCAAGCCACTGGACATTTGTGTAAGTGAATCAAACCTCTGGTGTACCTATGGAAATGTCTTCCTTTTCCAGTAAGGCAAGCAAGGAGTTGATTAAGGGGCAAAGTCCACTGATGAGTAAGTTCTAAAGAAAGACGAAGAATGAAGTATTTTGCACCAGTCTGAAGTATGAATTCCTACAAGCAGATAAGGCAAGTGGTTCTGGAGAAGTAAAATGCTCTGAAAGGTCTGGCCCCAGCCTCTCTTCCCCTGTCCTATTTTGTATGGGAATAGTGGGTTTTTTTGGAGAGTGAGGGTGGGGATGTGTTGGGGAGTGACACTTCAGGGAGGGAGCTGATGGATTGAGACCTGCCTGCTGGCATGTCCAGGACCCTGGGAGAAGGGTGAGGAGGAGGCAGGGTGTCTTGGAGGAGGACAGGCTACAAAAAGGAAAACCCACATTTCTCATTACAGCCCCTAGGAACATCCCACATTGCCTTCTCATTCCTTCCCATGGGTCCTGCTGCTCTGCCCTCCTTTTCCTTCTGCTGTACCCTCCCCTGTCCCCCATGTGTCCCTGATCACACTCGGAAATTGTACCCACCGCTGCAAAAAGTCCAGTGTGGGGCAGCAAAATTCAGTTTTGCTTATGCTGCTTGAGCTGGCTCTGTCCTCAAAGGCAGGATTAGATCCACACGTGACGCAGGACCACAGCAGAATCCCAGGCTCAGCCATGGGCCCTTGGCCCCACAGCCCCCTTGGAGGTCAGACCCCCTTCATGCTGCAGGAGAGACGGCTGCAATGAGCCTGGGGGGTCTTCTCCACCCCTCCTCTTCCCTAATCCCCCAGCTCCTGTGGCAGCGTGACCCCCCCGCCCAGCTCACCGCTCTGCACCCACACCAGACATTGTTCATGCACCGTAGAGCCCGATGCAGGCAGTATAACGGAATGGGCTAATTAAAAAGGCAGCATTTAAAATGCCAGACTGTGGTTGCTTGGAAATGTAATCCAACCTCGGTATTTTTTTTGAGCTTAGATTTTTGAATCCAAAATTCCATGTGACGGAAGAGATGGGTATTTAAACAGATGTCTGCAATTTCTTTAAAAAATAGAGATTGAGTTACAGATGGTAGAAAGGGCCTGAGAATTAAAAACTCCTGAGCTACAAGAAAATTTACATGTGAGCAAAATGGTTTACTGAAATGAATGGTCGTGAAATTCTCCATGTTTGAAAATTAAGATTCTTTCACCAAAAATCTGAATATCTTTTTTCTTTTGTATTATCTGCTTCTCTGCTGGTAGCCTTGGCTGTCACCATCATTGTTTCAGTCAAGTCGCAATATGAGGGTCCTGTTTCTAACAGAAAAGGTGCATAGTTATTTCTTTCTCCTATCTCTTGTACAATTTGGCCAGCTAGGACCAAAAATTTTGATGTAAATTAGATTTAAAAGAAAATTAATCTACTCCATCTGCATAATCAGTGCCTGATTGCTCTAACTTCCATTTTATAAGTTACAAATAAATGGAATTTTGTGCTGTAAGCCTGGAAGGAAACCAAAGTCATCATTTGTACTCGCAGATGAAATAGAATTTTTTTTTCTTCTTTTGGGCATTTAAAAAGAAAATGCCCAAAATAAACTTTACGTGAAAAAGCTGGTAACTTCTAAAGTGGCATATGAAATGCAAAGTGCTGCATATTGGGAAGGAAAAACTGAACACATTTGGTGCCGTTTTGAAGGAGCAATTCAGGATCCAGCTCACCAGCTGGGAGTCCTGTGCATTGCTGTGATTCAGTTTATGAAGCTCTCCACTCATGCATATGTGCTCAAAAAAAAGCAGTCCTCGGATGTATATGAAACAAGTGCATAGACTCAAATGCAAGCTGTAGGGAGACTTTTACATGCTCCTTACATCCATCCATCCATACTCCTCACCTACTCTGCAGAGTCCCAGTCTGTCCACTGCAATACCAGTTGAAATTCGTATGATTTCAGAGAAGAGCAGCAAGACCCACTCGGTGCAGAAAAAAGCTGTCATGTGAAGAGTGACCACCCTCATTTACTTTACAGTGGAGTGGACATAGTAAAAGTGTCTACGTCAATGAAACTATTAAGAAGGAGAATGGGGAGTATCTGTTTTCTGTGTTTGACCTTGTAAGTACAGAGAAATAGGTCTGTTAAAGGGAACGAGGTTTGCTCCAAGCATGGAACCACCCTTACAGATATTCAGGTTCAGCGTGGATTCCTGGATGTGTCCCAGGCTGGATTTCTAGTAGACCAAAGTACAGAGGATGCCTAGAGGATCTGTCCCAAATTGTTTATTAACACTGAGAGATGCTGTCTGACTATGCCAGCATTATTAGAAATCCATCAGCCTCTTGCAATTTTGCAGCCTTCAACACTGTGCTGGGTACTTACATTCAGGGCTTGGAGGCCTGTGGTGGCTCGTAGGGCATTATTCTGGTTTTGCTGGTTTTCTTCATGCGTCTATGTTTTTTCTCTCTAAAATCATATTTAATATTACTTTTTGTTAGCTGTGTATTTGTCTTCATTGAGAAGGCAGCGCATACTACGGTGTGAGAGTGACAGCTCTTTGCATTTACATAAAAATCTGCTTTGAACTGATATTTGCATATTTTACAGAACAACTTTTTGAAAGTGAGGTAGAACACTGGTGTACCTTCTATTACTCCACTTAGACAGGAGCTTCCTGGCACTAAGTAATTATACATGTAAGAATAAATGGCAAAGAATAATAAGAGAATGTTCAACCTACTCTTTAAAGGTGATTGACAATACGCTTTCAAAAATGGGCTTCTCCTTTTTTGCTTTTAAAGACACAGAAAGTACTCCTAAATGGTTGTTCTTGGATTATTTCTGGAGGAGAGTGGAGAGAAGAACTGCTTTTACCTTTGAGGAAAAACTGCTTTTACCTTAGAAATCACATGAATGTCAGCCTTGGAGGTTTTCCTGTCTTGCTTCAGGACTTGTTGAAGGTCTCAGATGTTTATTGTGAGCTCTGACATTTTAATTGAAAGGACAGGAGTGTTGATTTTTTTAAAACAAATAGACCCTTTGTCCAAATTGTTTATTAGATATTGGATTAAGTAGGTTTTAACAACAAAAATCATAAATCAGAATGTTTCAAATGTTTCTCATTTGCTCATCTTTATAATTTTATATCCAGTAATATTATGATTACATTAATTCTCCTTTTGTCAGGGGACTTTGAAAACTAATTCTCTGTTTCAAATGTAAAAACCAAGAATTCCCCAAAGCTTTTTCGGTTAAACTTCTGGGTAACATTTAAAGCTTGAAAATGGTTGGTTATTTGTCAAAGAAGAAAAAAAGGGAAATGGCAGAGTACTGTTGGAGTAAAAAAATGCAAATTTCATCAGTCTAGCTGGAAAAAAAGAGAAAATCACAGTATTGAATATTTTATTTAATACTATCTGCCATGGGAAATGTGGAGAAAACTGTCTTGAAGTATAACAGTTGAAAAAGACTAAACAGCAGGTTTTCTGAAATTAAATTATACCTAAAATAAAATAGAGTGGCAAAAGATGACAATAGTGAAAGTCAAACAGAAGGAGAGAACAAAAGCCCTGAGAGAGGAAAAGACCAGTGAGCTCTTTGCTTTTCAGAATGCAGCCTGGGCACGTATGCCTGATTGCTAGATCAGTTTTCTGAAATGGATACCTACCCTGTATCAAGAACTAAAAAAAATTATATCTTTAGGAGGGCCATTAGAATAGGAGAAATTTCTCATGCAAAGAAGTTACATCCATTTACAGAATGTGGATATTTTTACTGCTCAGCTTGAATCATACCGAGGGATCTTGTGCCTTCAGTATTTTGAGTCTTCCTGAACCGTGCCACGGTAATAAGAGCACCCTTGTGAATAGCAAATGAGGACTGAATTACCATCATGTACACATCCTGCATCGGAGCCACATCGGAAGTGAAATATCATGTCACATTTGAAAGCTTAAGAACTGATTAATTTTAATAGCGTATTTATAGTTCTCATTTACGGAGAACTCAAAATCCTTTAAGAAAATAGAATACTAAATTATACTGGAATAATGTGAATCAATGGGAACTATACGTGAATTAGGACTCTTTGTGATGATGGAGGAGTTCAAGATGGAATCTTCTGTAGAGCGATCACTTCATTCGGTATTGATAACGTTAAACGGTTTGTGTGCTATCTGGGCCTCATTCAAATCTATGGGACATTTACCATTGACTTCAATCGAGGACAGGACTTCATCCTGTGTTTGGCAGAGAGAAGAGGACAACAACGTGGCCCCACACTTCAGAAAGAGGGATATCTCATCCGTTTGGAAGAATAGAGGGAATTTCAGACAAAGGGAGCACAGTTACAGAAACCCAAATATACGGAGAAAACTGGGTTAACTTGCTGTTTGCCAGACCACGTGTCTCAAGGTCCTTGAGAAATGGGACCACAACTCTGTTTCTTCTAGAAGGCAGTTCTGAAAAGATCATAAATCAAATGGGAATACCTTAGGAACAAAAATGATATGCAAAATTTTGTATCATGTGAATTTCACAGACAAACTTACTTCCATGAGCTTAAGCTTTTTCTTTTTTTTATGACTGAGGATGAAAATGCAGTCTTTAATTTGTGATTGGAAACGATTAAAACATTGGAAAATGCGAAGGCAACTGCAGTTCCAATTTCCAATTTTCATCTTATCATGACACATGTAGTAAGTGCGTTACCCCATTTTGATCCAATTCCATTAGATATTTGTAAGCCACATACAGCACCGGTTCATAAAACACAGCTTTTGGATACTCACCAAAATGAGCTAATTAGTCAGAGAGGACTAGGTCAACTCCTCTCTGATGAATGGAGTGTGTAATTTAACAAAGATTGCCAGGCTGCCGTTTTTTCCCCCCGGAGAACGCTACCACTCGCTGTGTCCCCAGGAAAAGAGGAATGGTCACATCAAAGCGATATTGAAGGCTGCGGTCTATCGTGAAGACAGAAGGATTGTGGCTTTTGCCATGACTGTCCTGGAGGAAACGGGACCTCGCCTTCAGCTGGCAGAATGGGCCATGGGAAGTCTTCAGATACCAGTGGTTGGGTAAGGAGTTAAGTCTCCTTCGACATCCGCAGTAACCACCTGACCGCAGTACGGCCGGTAGAGATGTTGGAGTGGTGTCATCCCACAGCCTTTGGAAAACACCCGTGTAATTCACCTTGCTTTGTTTTTTTTCTCCCCATGGCATAGACTTTGAGCGTATGGCATTGATACTCCATTTTGGTGTTCCAGATATCAGGAAATCGTTGTCTGTCAGAGTAGGAGACAGTTTCATTGTCCATAGCTGGAAGGTGTTAGGTTGCTGGTCAAGTTTTCCTTTGAGGGTTCCCACGAGGTCCCCAGGTGATACTGGGGACAACCCCAGTTATTACACACAAAGTTAAAGCAAGCAAACATTAAGTCTTTCCCACAACTTCTAAACTTTCTTTGAAAGAAAGGATAAATCAATGTGAGATTAAAAAAAAAAAAAGATTAAAATAATCACTCTTGATGGCAGGGTGTTAATTATAACTTTGTGTGGGAGAAGTTAAAATCCTCTCTTATGTGTGAATTGGGCGTCTTTTGCCCACAAAAGAATAACTGTGTCCTTATAGCACAGTCCTACAAATACCCGAACGAGCAGGTCCCTGGCTTTCCTATGGATCTGTATCCTGTGATTGTCTGTCAGACGTCAGTGTCACCCTGCTGGTTGGGCAGCCCTAACACAGCTCTTCCACACTAGTGTCACGTTTCCTTCCGTGGAAAGTGATCATCCCTTTATTTTCATGAAACCCAGAGGGAAATCCTAGCTTTGGGAGCAGGTTTGCAGGGGGGCTGAGGGCCAAAAGAGAGCCAGTCCTTCTGATGCACCTTGCGGTCCTGGGTTGAGCAGCAGCAGGGTGGGGGCCAGGTCAGGACTGCGGGGCTGAGGCTGCCCGGGCCCATTCCCAAAGGTGGCTGAAGCTGCCCGGTGGCTCGAAAGCTCCTTGGGATGGCGAGGCATTTCCCCGGGAAAAGGGATTCAAAGCCTGAGAAGCCGTGGGAAGGGCTCGATGGCGGGAGAGAACCGCCTGCGTGCGTGTCACAATACATCCCTCGGCGGTGACATCGCCTCGGGGTCGGAAGGGCGTCCCCGGGCTCCGCTCTCGGGCTCCAGCCGTGCCCGCGCCGCGGAGCCGCGGCTGCCGGCGGGGCGCGCGCCCGCCGCGGGACAAGC
>VXBO01014427.1:576343-632250 GCA_013400135.1 Rhinoptilus africanus | reverse complement strand
TCGCGGGGCGGGGGAGGCTGGTGCGGGGCCGGGGGGTCCGGTCCCTCGGCGGGGAGCTGCGGGATGCGCGCCGGGCTGAGCGGCGAGTTCAGCGGCAGATCTTTCATGCTCTGCCTCAGCGAGAGCTTTCCGCTGCTGGAAACACACGGAAAACTTGCCTGAGCTGTGCCAGTTGTTCGCTAATTTCTGTAAATATTTCCCTCCTTGTTTGTTTGGGAGGTTTTTTTTGACATGACAGAAGTCTCTGATCACATGTGATGGCCTCTTGGAGAATTCATCTTGATCCTTCCAAAATATCAGTCCTGTGTTTTTCCTCTCCTTTAACTTTAACAAGGGGACAAAAGCCAAATGCTGGCATGAGAGCGGTTTGTGGGCAAAATGTGAGGAAACGGAGGTTAACGTTGTGCTTTTGGCTTGAACTATATATAGGTTTGAGATCCTCTCGACCAGAATGTCTTGGGGGATTCCAAACCCACACATTTAATTTGCTTTATTTTTATCCTATTATGTTCTCTTACACCTTTTCGTTGCCTCTCCTCACCCTCCTGTGGCAAGGAATTGTTCTCCATTCTGACGTTCCTCGTGCCACTTCCAGCGATGCAAACTCTCACTATAGGTGTGTTTATTATTGTCAAAGTGATATAATTTGAGGCAATGTGGATAAATAATGAATTAAAATGCCGTCCACGTGTCTGAATTTGATACCCAGAAGTACTGAATAGAAGTTCAGGGGCAGAGGGAGGAGTAAGACCTAAGTCAGTCAGTATCTCCCTGTGTTTCACATCAGGATTATAAGGGGCTCATCTGCTTCTTAATTATGTGAAGTTCTACTGGAAAAAAAAAACAGAAACTGTCTCTGGGGTTGGAGAAAGAAGCATCAAAACCTGTCTGGAGCAGCACTGCCCCGCTGAGTCCAGGATGGTCAGAAACATCCATCCAAGGGAAACTTGCCTCCATCATTTTACCTGGGCAAATATTTTTCTTGTCGTTATTTTTAACCATTTCTGTACTGGTAGATAGTTGTAGCTGAAAAGTTTTGCTGTGGCTTGGAGAGAATTGAGTGGAAGGTTGCAGTGGTCCCCCACCCCCTTCTGGAAGTCAGTCGTAGCTCTGGGCTCGGCATGGTCCTGGTCTGCCTCCAGAGCTGTAAAGCTGCAAAGGACTTGAAGGCTTTTGAGCGCTCTGGTTGTGCTCGTGTCTGCGCTGCTACGTACGCTCTGTTGGGTCATGCAGCCTTGTACAGGTACAAGGCACGTTTACCAGCCTAGTTCAATATCCTGATTTAATGAGCCTCACTTCCAGTAAGTTATTTCAGTCTTATACCAATGCATGTGAGAGCAAGCTCACAGCATCATTCATTCCCAGGGTTTCGGCGTGGGTTGTACACACTCGTACGCTCTGTGCAGAGTGCAGACAAGGTGTTCTTTGGATATATGTTTTGCCAGTGTCTTGCATCATTATCTTGCCATTCACTTTTCTCATACAGAAAACTTAGAGGTACCTTTGTGATAGTGTTATTGCAGCCGTGGCTCAGCACACGTGACACCGGAGCAACCTCCCTGTGTTCCTCCGAGTTCCATCTCTGCTGGCAAATCCTTCACCTCTGTGTGCTCCAGCTTTTCCTTCTGTGAAATGGGCACCTCCGTACTCATCTGTCTTTGAAATATGTTGTGATCAGAGCTCAGTCTTTCTTTCTTGAAAGAATATATTTTGTCCCAGACATTCCAGTGGGATTTTGCTTCCCAGACACATTTTGGTGTCACGTATGGGGCACCTTCTCACAGAAATTGTGACAATAACTTGACTCGGCTCTTAAAATATTTTTTCTTTTTTTTTTTTTTTTTCCTGGGGGTAACCATTGCTAATGATTCATTTAAATGCTGCCTATGGATTTGGCAGTGACTGATGGTGCTATGAAACCTGATATAGCTACTTGAGCTCAGCAAAGCTATTTAAATTGCTTATTAGCTGTGAGCTGAGCTATTTAAACTGTTGTTTTAGTTCAACTTACTAGGCAGCAAGGTAGTGTCAAGTTTTACAGAAGTAGTTTACATGTTTTAAAAAAATTAATGCCCGTAATTCAGGGGATGCGAAAACTGTTAAAAAAAAAGTGTCCAGGCAAAAAAAAAAAGTAATAAATCTGCTTCAGTGCCCATAAAAATCAATGCAAAGGTTCCTGCTGGCTGAAAACCATTGTCTTTGGGTCAAGCCACTGTTAAGGATCTCACTAGGCAAATATTTGCTTATGGGGGAACAAATCTTTTCCTAAATCACCTCTTCTGCCCAGTGTGTCTGATAACTACTGTTACCTCAGTAGTCTCAGAGCTTAAACTTTAACTATTGGAAAACCACAATGTAACATGTTTCCAGCGGTAGAAATCTGTGCCTGAAAATACTACCTGATCGGTGGTATTGCAAGCCAAGGTGTTGCAAGCCAAGGGCTAGCACAACCAAGAAAGTGACTCGCTTGTCCATGACTCTGGTATTAGCGAGCTGCATCTACTCATCTGATAGCCACAGTCTGATTCAATTTGACCTCAATTTCCAGTTCTAAAGATGCTTCAGGTTTAGTTATTAGATGATTTAAGGAGGTATTGGATAGCTGCTTCATCTGTGCTTACATTCTGCTACTATTTTAATTTCTTTAGCATTTTTGCATTTCCTTACCAGTCCCTTACAAAATATTTCTTTTTATGAGGCATGTGACAAGTATCCAGTTTGGATTAGACCTGTAAATCACTTCGCTGCTGATGAAGCTGTTATTTATATTATCTGTTGGATTAAAACTGAACTAATTTAAATACCCACTAGCAATAAAATTTGATTTAAAATCTGTTTTGTAAATCATATCAAAATGAAAATCAGGGCTCTGAGTGTCAGGAATTATTGCAGAAAGCTGTACAACAATGTAGATGTGTGTGCTACATGGGTTAATGATGAACTAGCTCATAGTACACATTTCCTTTGGCTAATAGGAGATGGCTTCTCTGTGCTGCTCCCACAGGGGCTAATGTGGTAAATTAGTCCCGTCCAGCTGGGATCCATCCGCACCTGCCCCAGGGGGGCTTTGAGCCCACACCTTTCTCCAGGAAGGTGGGAAAAGGCCAGTTTCCAAGCTTGGATCAAGCAATGAAGTAACTTCATCTTAAGGAGACAGGACTGAGGAGCAACGCTCTGCCCCTCCTGTAACATTTTTATGAAAAGGTGCAGGTGGGGGCCTATGTTTCTAAGAGCAGTGATATGTAATGTTTTTATTATGCAGTGACATTTAAGAGCATCAGGAAAGTGCCTTGCACTCTTCCCTTCTGCTGTTACCAATAGTAATGTCCATTGACCAACATATGGCTTTATTTGGGGAGTAAAAGGCAAACAAACAGGAGGACGAGGAAAGAAGAATGTGAAGGAAGCAGAAGATGTGATGAAGGAAGGAAGACATTAATTTTGGATGGTGTTCAAGCTGGCCTTTCCCGATACCAGCAGTACTTTAGATACCATGGTGATAAGCTTCCCCTAAGAAACTCCGTAGCAGGGAACAGCGCGTTGCAGAGGAAATTCACCTTGGCCGTTGTCCAGCTCCTGCTGAAATCCATGGGAATCTCGCGCCGGCTCCCTCCAAAGTTTGTCCGAACCATCTGTCCATGAGGGAAGGGGGCACCCTGGGACCCCAGGAGCAGAGGGCAGATAACAGCACCCGGCATTCATTGCAAAGCCAGTGTCCCTCAAAGCAGGGCTGAGGTGGGTGTATGCCCAAACACAGCCGAGTTGGTACTGTGAGCTCAGGGACCCTTTGTGGAGGTTTTAAGGTCAGCAGCTTCAGTTCAGTTCCTCGCATAGCTCAGGGGGGCAGGTTATATCAGCCACCATCCAACTGGTGATGGTGTTGGTGTTCAAGGAAAGGGACTGAGATGTGGTAGATGCTGAGGCTGGTAATGTCATGACTTTTGAAGCAGGTGGCTGGGGATGCTTGAGTCTTCGCAGCCTGGGTTCCTTATGTAGCTATTCCCATTCTGCAGAGCGGGTATAAATGGCTGCTGTTCTGATTTGGAGAATTTGGTACCTCTGAGAACAGATACAGGTGTCTGTGCCAAAATCCAGTGGAAAAGTCAGGTCCAGAGAACTTTGAGTTCTGGAGCAGTACGTTGGGTTCACTTAAATTGATGGGAAATTGCTGTTGACTTCAATAGTGTGTATAAAACCTGTTATATGTAGTTCCTTTCTTATATTTAATACAATTTAAACAAGATTAGAGAGGCAGGGAGCTTGGTGGGGTGGGGGAAGAAAAACAAAAGAGCAAACAACCAGATCATCATAAGGATTTGTGTATACTAAGGATCTTGGTGTGGTTGCATTCAAATGAATGAACAAACCTGTAATGGTGGATTGTTTCATCTAAGCCTGCCATCATGTAGGAGACCTTGTTGCCTCTCACACAATCGTGTGAGGCATTTGTAACAGTGCGAGTAGATGCACGTGACTGAATTTGGGCAAAAATCTTCTGTGTGAATAAGCTCCAAGGAAAACATGAGGCTGGGAGAAATTACAAAACAAGCTCATGAAAGAGCAGCAGAAAGAAATGATGAAGGAATGATTAGTATGAAAGACACAGTGGGTTAAAAAAAACCTTGTAGGGTCTGCTAGAGATGAGTTCATCAAATTGCAATAGGAAAAATCTGCCAGTACCACAACTAGTTTGAGTGCCCCGGTGTAAATTTCACCAAAATTTGCTCACTAGGCAATGCTGTAGAAAGAGTGAACAGAAAGTAAACTTAATGCTAAGAGAGTGATCATAGTCAAGTTGCTTTCAGCTACTAAGCTAATTAATTACCATTGTTAATTTGATTACCACTTGAGAAAACTTATAAATAAAATATCCTCCCCAAAGTTGGGATGTCCCTCAAGCCCTTCTTTCCATTTGAAAAAAGGATGGTGAGTAGGTCTCATGATAACAAAGGCATCATTTGAAATGTTAAAAAGAGTTATTTGATGTTCAGTTCCTTTAAACTGAAAGTAGTTTTAACTGGTTCAAGACCTGACAAAGTGTCTTAAACTGTTCAAGCATGTTCCCGGCATGACTGAAACAGCCAGAGAGGAGCAATGAGTTTGCTGAGAACCTGAAAGCAAGGGCATCAGCCTGGTTTTGCATCTGGATTTTCTGCAGTGCTGTGTATTCGTTTTATTCATTCATCCCTATTAATGCTGTGCCTACAATAAATAGCCTCACCCATGAACATGTATTTAAGGACACGTAAGCATTTTGAATCAGCTGTTGGTTTTCCTGTTGACTTTGTGATGGGGTGTGTGCAGAACGGGAAGGTCCTCAGTTCTGAAGGTTGTTACAGGGTCAAATCTCTGCCTGCTTTCACCTAGAGTGCCATCCGTCGCGTTTGTGCGCTTTGTGCCCAGCAAATACAGTGTGTGACTTGTTTATACTGTGTTTTGGTTGTGGGGTTTTAGGATGTAAATGTGCTTAGGGGAACCTATTTAAACTATGTTTCTCTGATAATTCAGCCATACGCTGTAAATAGCTGACAATCCTGTTATTAAACCTCAGAATGTGGCAAGGGCACTGCCTTCAGACGAAGACAGGAAGCATTTAAGCTTGAGCATTAAAGAAGCACTTTTAATGGCAAGAGCAATTAGGCAGGGAATAGACCATTAGTATCAGGGAAGGTTACTGCTGCGCCATCGCCACACATCACCCAGCACGGGTTAGAGACGGCGTGAGCAGGGGTTGTGTAATACGTACTCATGCAAAATGTACAAGATGAGATTGGGTGATGCAGTTGATCTTTGATTATATTTTTGATGACACATCCTAGCTGCTCTCTGCCTGTTTGTAAGAGAGAAATCTGCCCGCTGCTGCTGGCTTGGATGCTCTGTGCTTAGCTCATGTGTGACATGAGTAGCTGGCTGCTTACTTCTCATTGACGTAGCAGCTATTAGAGGCTATTGGACCTTCTTGCATCACTTGGAAATGCTTCGTAATGGTAATTTTGCTACTGGGGTCAGGATTAAAATGAAGACAATATTTTAAATAATTGATGCTTGAGGCATTTTAGGATTTGTTTAAAAAAAAAAAAAGGCTATTGCTGGATGACATCACCAAGCGGGACAGCCTGCTTAATGACTCATAGGGGAGCAGGAGGCTCTGCTGTGTAGGTGTTTCAGGATTTGTGGGCTTCATGTTGAAGGCTGGCAAGACTGGGAGCTTTGGCTGCAAAACAACTGTGGCTTTATCATGGGGAAGAGCGAGCAGATTTGACACAGGGGAAAGAGGGCCTGGCGATGGAGGTGTGAGCAGAAGTGACTGCTGGTTACTGTGCAAAGCTTGTTCACTTCAGTGGCAGCCCAGCCTGCTTTCCTGCCTCCCCCACACGCTAGTCTGATTTTATTTATTTGATGTGGCTTATCAAAATGCAAGATTGTAAGAATTTCTGAAGTGACAAACTGTTTTCTTTCCGTCTGGAAGACTCATTGCAGCCTACAGGATTTAGAAACTCGAACCCTGCTGCAGTTCAAAAATAAATTTTCTGTAGAAGTTGCACTTTGCCTATGCATCAAGGGGCCTGAGAGAGCCCCCTGGAGCTGCTAGGTGGTGTTATAATGCAAACGCTAACAGGGAACAACAGAAGTCCTGCAACTGCATTCTTATCAGGCGAGGTTTAGTACATCAGTGCAGCAAGACAGCAAAGGCCTCTGTGGAATATGTTTAAAAATACGTAGCCAGCTTGTACAATATTTTTTCCTAAAGCTGCTTCTAGTTGCACTGAGGATCCTTCCTTGTGGACTATGCAGTGGTGTGTATGAGTACTTACTGCATAAATACTTATTGTTTGCCTCTGCTTAACGTTTTGCAGCAGATTTTCATCAGATATGGAACACTATTTTTTTGGGGGAAAAAAAATATAAAATTTAAATCTTACATGGCCCTGAAGGGAAATGTTAATTTTATTGTGTGGAGGTGTGAGAATCCTATTTTCAGTATTCGTTACTTATTGTTTCATCCCTGGAAGAAGGACAGGTAGCGTAGCCAGAGCTGGGGAGTATTCAGCAAGGCTTTTCCTTTCAAAAACATAGTACTTCAAAACACACACTGTATCTCCTTCATGTTAATTGCCTTGCAGTGACTGATTCAAGTTCTTCGCTTTTGGTGAGTTGCTCTGTAATCTGTAACAGCAACACTTTGTTGCTGCCTTTTTTTCGTTTCCTGGTTTTATCAGGCTTTTGTATTCTGGCTTCTCACTATAAATCTGTTGCACACATCTAAAATGTCTCCCTGCAGTTGTTTAAGTGGGAACATGTGATCTGGTTTGTGATATTGAAAACTGTCAATGAGAGCATTTGAAATAAAATGTGAGAACTTCTCTGAGACGAGACATGCAAAATGTCCTCACCCAGCACCCAGGGCTGTGCTGGGGCTCTGGGCTGCTGCGGGGATGCGTGGGAAACGTGGGGAGAGCCTAAACACTTTGTTATTGTTTATTTCAGAGATGGTGATGTCTAAAGATGAGGCGGAGGCTCTGCTCTGGTGGGTAGTTCAGATGCTGGTGCAAAGACGGCAGCAGCGTAGCTGTCCCCCTGTCTCTGCCTTGCCACCGCCCCATCTCTAACCAGCATGTACCTGTGCGCTGCTCCGCCAGGGAAAGCCCCCACCTCTTACACCTTCACACAGGGCAAACCCCTGCTAGCCTCAAAGCCAAAATGCGCCTCCCTGACCTGCCAGGAGGTTCCTGCCCAGACAGGGCAGCCCTGAGGTGTTCACAGGCACAATGTACACCCAAGGGCACAACCGCTGCCCTTGGGTGTATGAGGAGGGGAGATAAAAGTATCTTTGGACTCTATTTATGTACATGTATAATCCAGTGATTGTCATAATAATCCTCTCTACTCCAGACAGGCTAGGGAGAAATTTATTCTTTTATGGAATGATAAAGGAGATTTAGTTGCCTGAAACTTTACAAGCACACAGGTGAATGAGAGCTCTCACTTTTTGTGATTATTTTATTTTGTGTTTGACAGTTGTTTGTCACGTATGTAGTCCATTACAGGAGATAGCTCATTTTCTGTTGCCTGTTGTTTGTAGAGGTGGTCTTTATAAACCTGTAGTTAAGGGATCTTCTAAAAATGCTAATACATAAGAAGGAGTCTAATTTGGTTTATGGTTCTTTTCAAGACAACAGAAACTGACTTGACTGAGAACAGGGATCTGACACTTCGCTACACCCACCAAAATTCAAGGAAATTCAATTAAAAGCTTGAATCTCTAATCTCAGTTAGAATGAAACACAATTGCAGCAGAGCAAGGGTCAGATCCCGTGTTGCAGAAAGGGAGCTGTTAGTTTGGGAGTTACTTGGGGTAGACTGGGAGGTTGCTCACCTCCTCCCAGGCAGATCCTGAAGTGTGCCTGAGTCCATGCTTCCTCAGGGAGCTTTCCTTTCCCTCTTCTACCTTCCTCTGTGCTTTGGAGCAGGGCAATGGGTGTTTGTGCATAATGTGAAATTCCAATTTGTCTTTTGATAGATCCAAAGGACAAATAATGTCTTTAAAGCTTCTGTGCAATGCTCAAAGATGTTCCCCGGACAGAAAGTTCTGAGCATCTGGTTTTTGAGAGCTTCAAAATTGCATATTATGGAAGATGCATCAGCTTTCAAGGACTTGGTCGTATGCAGCCTGACATTCCCAGCGATCTCTCTCACTCTGCTTTGCCTCCCCAGATGTCTCCGCGAAGCCTGTGGTTTTGCGGAGGGCTGTGGGGAGAGCTGCCTTCTTCAGCTGGACCAAGTTCCTCCTGAGGCCTGAGGTAAACACCTCTCCTGAGGCTGTGGTTACCTGTCTTTCCCTCTACAGAAAAGGTGTGTTCTGAATTTTTCGGTCTCGGAGCAGTAATCCTGCATACATATTGTTCAGATCTTTGCAAAAACTTTTCTCCGGTGAGTTATAAATTAGCATTTCAAATTCTATGGGGGAGAAGTTGCCAAAGTTTATATTCTAAGCTTAGAGTTTGGAACAGAACCAAAATATCTAATCTACTTTGCATTCCCTGTTTGGTTTTTCCTCCCTGCCTTATGAATTGGCATCCTTATCCTAAGGACACAGAGCAATGTTGTGTGACTCCAGAAGGCTTCTCCCATGAAATATCAAAGTAACAGTCACTGATTTGCAACACGCTTTCAAATAACTGCTACATTAACGTAAGTGACATGAGGCTGTACTGGAAAGAGTTTTGCTGGTCAGCTGCTTTGCAGGATGACCTCTGAATTATTGGCCAGAAGAGAAAATAGACACACGACCTCCAGGAACAATTTGGGATGGTTTAGTGCTGCCTGTTATCCCTTAAAAGCACAGCCGATGTCCAGGAATTAAGCAGAGTGGTCCAAACTTTGCACCTTGGATCTAAGTTACTTTTCCTCCGTTTCTTTCCTTTTTCCTTTTCCTTTTGTCACTCCTGCTTCCCCTGCGGTGACGTAGGACCTACTGTGGCTCCCTGCGGGGAGGACATCCCAGCTGGTGCCCGGGGCGGCAGCAGCTCCCAGCCTGGGTCAAAGCATTGGCTGGGGAGGCACATGGAAAAACACGGGGCTGCTCTGCATTGTCAAGGGAGAAAAGGGCAAGCGAAATGCATTTTTTTTGCAGCATTTCAGGGGTAGTAAAGCTTCCTAAAAGAAAACTGTGTTTAGAGTAATCTGTCATAGAGGCCGTACAAGTCAAATCGATTTAATTCTTAGGGTGCTAAAGTGTGAACGTGTAAAAAAGCATAGTAAGAATTTCTCACCAGTTGGCACCTTATCCTCAGTGGCTGAGTGAGTACTTGATCCATTCTGCATACTAACACCAGGCACTAATTTTAGATCACAGGGACTACGAAGAGTGCAGTTTCTAACCCTTGACTTGCTATAATTAACTTACGGCAAATAGGGGAAAGGGGAAATGAACTTTTTTCTCCCCCAGCAAGTGAGGTGTCCGTTCCCACTAGTAAGGAATCTCCTACTGCGAGAGTGCACTCAAAACAAGTTACTGCAGAATACATGACATGATTTTTAATCCTATTTTAAAACAAATGTTCAGAATTTCATTCTGAAAATGAAGAAAAAATATTATTTGTGTAATGTACATTATTATTCTATCACAAAAATCTGTTTAGACTTTACAAACTGATTTTGCTCACATTTGTTTGGTATAAATAAGCAGTAAGTTAGAGCAGAAGAGGATCTGGTCTCCTGCATGTACTCTCCTGTTGTTTTGAAGGGTGAATTCACTGCTGCATAAATCTCATAAAAGGTTCAAAGCCCCACAGCAAAAGTATTAGTAAAGGAGACAGCCATGGGCAGGTTGTGTCGTCTGGGATGCGTATCAGCCTGACGTATTATCCATCCAGTGCTTTGTTTGCATTTGGTAAATACGATGAGCTACTGGCTTCGTGCTGAAGTAGCATTGCAGAACTTAGCAATGGCTTATCCAGTCGGCAGTGAGCAGGATGAGCCTCTGGTCACCATCCAGATGGTTTGTTTTGTTTCACAGGATTTCTGGGGCATAGTTCTGTCCTCTCCCAGCTGATTCCTCTTCTGGGAGCAGACATGGGGACAGCTAAATGCATATAGTGCATGTATAGCCCTACTACAGAGACCCTACTGCCCGTGGTTTGGGCAGTCCTCTGCTGCATTTGCATGAGACAGGGCTAGGTATAAGGCTACCTTTGAAAATAGGACAGTAATTTCAATGTGTTTTCAGCCAGAGAGCAGGGAATGATTTAGAGAAAAATAACAGGAAAAGAAAGTGTATGTATCAGTGCTGCCAACTCACAGGGCAGCTGGCATATCAAGCAGCAAACAGTGGCAACTAAATAAGGGCAAGGCAGAATAGCTAAAATCAGGCATGTTATCCTGTGGCTATCGCAATGGCGCTGTACTCCAGCTGAGGACCCAGTACACAACCGGTTTCATCAATAACTGTGTGATACCCGCAGGCCCTCGAGCCTCCGCCAAATGGGAATCCTGGGAGAGAGCCCAGCCCCAGCGTGCTGGCCCATCTAAACCCATCGTTTTTATCCCAGTTCATGGAAAAATTATTTTAGATCATCTCATCACTTTAAACATTTTGGTAAGTGTTAATATACTTTCAGCGCAGTGGAAATAATCACCATATGGCTGTAAGATTTGCCATCTGTCCAGAGATGCTGAAATACAATTAGTCCATGTAGTCCATTTATCAATCTATAAGTGACAATATTCACAGTCCTGGCAACTTTGGCTGCTGACAGAATCAGCACTTGCATAGGCCTACCTGTCTGCCCTTATTACAATCAATATATAAATGAGACAGAAAAAAATCCCATCATTCAGCTGTGTCCTTCACCCTTGACAGAAGGAAGAAAAAAGTCTATATTGCTGTAAACGAGACTGAGGAAATGTTATGCCTTAATTTTTGTAGCGCTAATTGGATTTTTATGTCTAGCAGACCTTAATTTCATAAGGCAAAGCCAGATTTACTTGCAGTGTTTCAATCAAGAAATACCAGCAGGACAGAGGCTGTCACAGGGGAAAAAAATTATTAAGTCCTCTCCTGTTGTATTAACTTCCAAGGCACAAAAAGCTAAATGTTAGAAACATGAGAAATGTGATCATTAGCATCATACAGGTAAGATTTTATTTTTCCAAGGTTTCTTGTTTGACTTCAGATAAGTGAGAAGGTGGCTTTTCAGCAGAGTGAATAATTTTTTTAAAAAAGGTCAAGGCCTTTTTATTTTAAAATTGCTAATGATCTGACACTATAAGGGGTCTGAATTTTGATCACTCCTGCAAATCTAGCCCCTGGCGGGAGTCCTGGCCTGGCTGCTCAGGACTCTTAGTGCCTTAAAACTTGGGTTAGATTTGTAATGACTAATGCATATCCAGAAAAAAAACATTTTTTCATATGGTTTTACATATTACCCGGTCTCATCTTGCATAATAAGTTTATAATAAGAATGTGTGCTATGTTTTGTTTATTCTACAAATTTTCAGCCAGCCCACACTAATTTTTGAGACTCTGCTGACATGAATGTCACATTTTTTTCCATATTTGTATTATAGCCTGTAGTTACCGAACCTGCATTGCATGAAAAATGTTGATACTTGAAATTAAATCCTTCCATAGCCCACACCTCGTATAACCTGTGCCTTGCATAACCCACAGAGTTGGAGGCATTGGCATGCAGAAATCGGGAGTGCCGAGGGAGCAGGACTGCCGGGATCAGAAATATGGGGCTGTTGAGGTTCAGGAATTTCTAGGATAAGTTTATCCCAATATTACCTGCAAATATGCATAGTCTGCAATGTTATCAAGTTGCAGGGGTTCAGTTTTGTGGTTTTACTGGGATGATTTTTTTTTATGTGGCAAGAGGAGTGGTGGATTTTTTGGTTTGTAGATACTGTGTTTCTCATGAATAACCTGTTGGTGAAGTGTTTCAGATTTAGTAGTTTTTCTCTCCGAAGCTCAGCAGGTTACCAGAGCATCTTCACTTTTGCACTGGGGTTGCTGATAGCTTTTTATACCAACAAATAAACGTACATATCTGAGATCTGTACTGTAAATCTGATGGCAACAGATGGTGTTATATTTTTAAAGATTAAAGTGAATAACATTAACTTCTAAATGTTTGAAATTTCCTTTGTATTTTTAACTCGAAGCAGGAGAAATGTGTCATCCCGTGATCTTATTTGCTGCTAGTACATACATTAGTTTCAAGAACTATGTCCCCCAGTTCCTTAGAGAGGTGCTGCCTGTGTGCCAGTAGCGACCAAAATACTCTGGTTGCTGATTCTATTAGTCTATTAAAATTGCCAGAAAATGGAAAACTGCTTTCTTCCAGACAGTCCAATTTAAACTGCATTGAGTGGGGAATGGTGCTGGCTTTAGCTGTGCTTGTCTGTGGCCAACACCTTGCCCTTTCCCACCAGCAGCTGTGGGGTTCCTGGCTGTGAGCACGGGGGACACGCTGGAACCTCTCTTTGCTGTTTTTAGTGATGGTCTTGACTACATTTGGTGATTTTTGTCTTCTAGATGGTTTGCTCTAGAAGGAGGCTGGTAGCAACAAATCTGTTGGAACATGGCAGTGCTGTTGCCAGCCCGGTGCTGTTCTCAGCATGGGCAAGTTGATACAAGCACTGAAAACCCAGTGTGGGCATTGGTGTGCACCTTTCTAATCTCTTACAGCGTAAATTGCTTATTCCTTAATTGCTTTTAATTTTTTACATGCTTATGTTTCATTAAAGGCATGCATCCGTGTATTAAAACCATCTGTCGGCACACCTTTTTCTTGCAGTTTAATAAAGCACTCAGACCTGAGTGTTTTATTAGCCCAGGTGCTCTGGCAGCGTCTCCGGTCACGGCGCGTACCAGCACAGGGTGCACACCGTCCCCTGCCCGTGCTGCCTGCGCCTGGTGGTGGCCACCGCGACAAGGAAAGCCCTATCGTTTGCTTCTGACGTTACGGTTGGTAGAATTCCTTATTTGATCCTTTAGGCGGTAGATCAAAAAGAGTTATACAACTTGTTCTTTAAACTGAACTGACTGGCTTCCCCCCCCCCCAGTGTAAGTGGAGGAAAAGCCTCAGGGGAGAGCATTTGAATAGGGGATGGGAAAGCATATCGATAATTACATGCATGGATTAGTGCACAAAAGTACTCCCCTCCAAGGATCCACTTAGTTCTGTGGCGTTTGAAATAATGGAATATTTAATCATATTATTTTGCAATAGTGGAGCTTTGATTATGCTACTGATTAAAACCAACTTTTCAGATTTCTTTGTGCAAAGATAACCTCATCTGCCGTGCGAATTCTTACAGTATGGGAGAAGAAAAAGTCTTAAACATAAGGATGCCTCCCTGGTGGTGCCAGTGGGTTTTACATGGACAATCACATGCATGGTTCTTCACTTCAGTCTTCTGTTTGTAGGTAGGGTGCGTTTTCACAGGATAAAATTTCTGAAATTTTATCTCTTCTTTTTTTAAATAAACACCAAATAGTGCTCAGAACCTCAAAGTATCCCCAGCCTTCCGCCACACAGAAGACATAGTGCAAAGGATTAATAATAATAATAATAAAAGACCCCGCTAGCACTCTAAAGGATTTTTCCTGCTGAGTTTACAAATGCAAAATAAATTATTTTCTTCCTCCAGTATTGTGCCTATGTTATTTTCTCCTCTTTGACTGTTTCTCACCAAAGCTAATTCCAGATGTGTATGGTGTCTGATGTGGGGTGAGGAGGCCCAGCAACAGTGGGCTGCTGGCACCTTGTCTCCCCTGGCATGGCCAGTGCTGGGGGCTCCCCGCACTTGCGAGGAGGGCGAGGGCTTTGAGGAACACTGCCTTTTGTTTTTGGATGGTGTTCGAGGAGCTTGGCAACGTTCAGATCTGCACACTGGCTCCTTTTTTCTCTTTTGTAAAGGCAACAGACCGACCCCCGTGGTGTTTCACCTGTGCATGGGAAAATTCACGGTGGCACGGAGCTGTGGGCTCAGTCGGGGTCGGCTGGGCTGCTTGGGCAGCAGCGGAGGCTGATGTGTAGCCTGCGGGGCTGAGCGGAGTGTTTCCCCCCTGTGGGGAACCCCTGGGCTGGCTCAGCCCTGTACCCCCCACTGCAGTGAGCTCCTGAGGGGTCCCTCCTGCAGCTGAGGGTCTTGCCCAGAGCTTTCCAGAGCAGCCCCCAGCATGTGAAACACAAGGCTAGTGTGTGCTGGTGCCTCATCCTTCCTAACCTCAGCGGCACGGGGTGGATTTTGGTGGGTGCCGTCAGGTGTGTGTGGCAGAACCCAGGGGGGAGTCACCATCCCTGGGTGGGGGCTGCGGGAACCGGGCAGGGTACAGGGGGAGGCTGCGGTCCCTCTCCTGCAGGCTTGCGCTCTCTGCGCCAAGGTTTACACTCCCAGTTTACAATGGCAATCTCTCGCTGAAATATTACAGTGCAAACATTGTGCCACAGCGGAGGCTGTGCTAGAAGCATTAACTCTACTGGAGCTAGGGTGAAGCACAAGGATGTAATTTTTAACCGATCTAGAGAAACAGGAAGGCTTTTGGGGTCTGTTTATGTGCTGATGCAGCCTCAGTTGTCAACAAGGTTAGGAGAAGTGCTGGGGGTAAACAGAGTACAAGTATTTTTTTCAGTTTAATAGGGTTTGAATTTATCCCCATGCAAATGGCAGGCTGTGTAAACATTGCTGGGGATGCAAATTTGTGTATCCTTTTTCAATGTCCTCTCAGGAAAAATCTCTGAAGTAATCAGAGTAAGGCAACCAGTTTCACACACGCATGACTCAACTTGTTTTTTTCTAATAAATAACCTTACCTGTGGAGGGTTGGTTCAGGGTCCTCTCAGTTCCTGCCACTTGCGTATGAGTGTTTATTCACAGTGTCTTGAAAGGTTAATAGCTGTCTGGAGATAGCCCAAAAATAAAGTGTGAGCTTTTTCACCACCAAAGTTAAGCCTTTTAATTTGTATATTGACTTCATAAAGGCATAATGGTATTGTGAAATCTCACAGATGTTACAATGACTTTCACACCAAGAGCTTTTGTCATGAAGATTTATTCTTTTGGACTTACTCAGCGCAAATCAAAAATGATTTTAATTAACATCTGTGCTTTAGCTAGCTATGGGTTTTTTCTTAATTTTTTTTTTGTCTAAGTAACTGGAACTATTATGTTGCCTGCAAATGCAAGAAGCACTTTTGCTAATTACATTCTGTCTGTTGAAATAATAATGCCTGTAAAAGGAGGGGGCTAAAAAGATGGAGGGGTTCTTGCATGAAATTCGTATATTTCTGCAGGTGAGTTGGTATCCAACCGACTATAAAGTGGGCAGTGGAGAGTCGCGACTGTGGTTATTTGAGCACAACCCTGCCCTCGATGAGGACGAGCGCTGCTGCTGGATTCAGCGCTTCTTTTCAGCCTCATCACGGTCACTCACAGGCAGATAGGTCTGCCTGCAAAAGTGGGATGAAAGAGTGAAAAGAAGGACTTTGAGTAAACTATATTTTAGAAATAGCTGTTTCTTGTTTGCCCTTTTTTTTAGAGAGGGTGTGATTTCTGTCCTGCTAGTCTGGGTTTTTCAGAAGTTGTTCCCTGTACCTGCAGTTCCGCCCTGCAGCAAAACAACACCCAGCAGCGCAGCATTTGGCCAGCAGAGTACTGACAAAGGCAGTTTAATGCATATTTATCTTTTTACAAGAGAGAAAAAAAGAGCTAAAACCAAATGTAGCTGTCCCTTGCTAGCCCAGCTGATCGCTCTGGGCCGGTTCTCCTGTCCCTCGTGTACAACAACAGATATCAAGGCCTCTCTCTTCTTTCTGCACTCACCTTTCCTGCCCTCCGTTGCTCAAGGTTGCTTCTCCATCCTTCCTTCATTTTTGCTCTGGAAATCCCTGTGTGGGCTGTTGGCACTGCCGGACAAACGGCAGCTGCCCAGGTGTGCGGAGCTGAGCAGCTCCAGACAGGCCAGTGCTTGGCTGCCATCAGGCAGAACATAGAGAAACAGGAAGGCTTTTGGGGTCTGTTTATGTGCTGATGTACCCTCATTTGTCAACAAGAGTATTTTTTCAGTTTAATAGGTTTTGCATTTATCCCTATGCAAATAGGTTGCTCACCTCCACATCGGGTGGAAGCGCTTGTTAAAACCACCAGTAGCTTCTCTGGTCTGTAAAGGCTGTTAATTTTTACAATAATCCCTTTTGTTGAGTGGTGAATATTCAGCTGTGTATTTAGCCTTTCATATTCACGTAGTTAAAAACTTCCCTGGGTGGAGGATGTGGTATAAAACTGCCTTGCAATGATAGCGAGAGCAATGCTACAGAGAGGAAAAGAGGTGATTTAATTTTATTTCCAGGCTTGCTATAGGCTCTGTTGCCCTGGGATGCCATCTCGCTCTCGATGGCTGTTTCCTCAGGTGTAAAATGGAGCCGTCCCCCATCGGCTTGCTTCATCCTGTGAATCCTGCACCTTCTCCACCGCTACTGGTGGTCTGTGCTGGCATCCGACACCGACCCTGCCTGTCGCAGGCGATGAGATGGGACTGACCCAGATTAATGAGCATATGCCAGTTTGGGAAAGGAGCAAGCTGCCTGCCTTCCTGATGCCTGTTTGCTGCTGCCACGTCTGTAAAATGAGGAGGTTTAGGGTTGGCCTCTCCCCAGCTCTGCGTATTGCCCATGCCAGTGGTCCAGCCTGCCGTCCTGGTCCATGACCCTAGCCGGGAATGGGGTGGTGATGGACGTTGAGGCTACTGTATCTCAGGGAATTGGGCTCAGACAGCTGAATTTGCTTTGTTTGTGGTGAGCGTAGCGGGGACGTACTTGTCTTGACTGGAGTGCCCGTGGTGAGGCGAGGACAGAGTCTTCCAGCTCCATCCTCGGTCATCATTAAGAAGCGAATTTGTGTGGCTTTCCGCTTCCTTAAAAGATCTGATCCAAGATGGTGCGAGCCTTCAGTGTGAAGAGGTAACAGGCTGGAGGATAGTGGCCTCTCTCTTTTGCTTTGAGCAAAGATTAATTTTGTGTGTTAACTGCAACCAGTGTCCTAATTGCAATGTGTGACACCATGAACTGTAACTGAAGTGAGTAGTGTTATGGGCAGATGAAACAGTAATTTTCACAAGTAATTTTTAGGCATCATTACCTGCCTGGAGTTTCATCGAAATGACTATTTCAAATAAGAGAAAAATCTCCATCTGTGAACTCGGGGGCCACCATGCAACAGCACAACCTGTAGAGGCAAGGCAGCTGCACCCCGAGGCGTGGGGACCCCCGGTGCTGGCACTGCTGCATTTTTTTATCACAAATAAATACAAATGGCACTCCAAACTACATTATATGTGAAGATGTACATAAAGGATTAGGGTTTTTTATTGCACTGTCAGGTGGCTGTAGTGATGCTTGATCCAAATAACTATTGGCACCAAGTATATTGTGTTGCATTCAGCAAATGAAATTTTTTGTATCATCATGACCAGCACTGGGGAAATTTGTCGCAATCTAGGGTTTTGCGTTCATGCCTACCCTTCTTCTTTCTTGAAAGATCCTCATTATCTAATACTTGTTATAGCAAATCACTGCAGATCTGCGGGCGCTGTCAGGTAGCATAAACCTCAGCGTGTGCATGATGTTGGCCTGTAGCGGGAAGCACCACGTTCCAAAAACTCTATGCTGACGTGCTGTCTGCAGGCATGTGTGTCCTCCGCCAAATGACAGGAAATATATTTATTCCAATTGGTAAATTGGACAGTTGGTGCAAAGATGGCTAGGATTAGTGTGGGGAGAGCACAGATAATCTTTATGGAGAATTTTGTGTTGTCTGTTAATAAAAGTCTTAGCAAAATGTTGAAATGGTGGTTTTGCCTCTGGTGGAGTAACAGGCAAAGCTGCTGTCAGAGATGTGTTTGATGTGCCAGATCCTTCAAGAAGTAAAGCAGCTGCTTTGTTCCGTTTACCGCGTCCACCCAATGTGCACTGGACACTTTGCACACTTAAAAGCCATGTGGGAGCTGATCCCGCACCCAAGTCACTCTGTTCTGTTTACTACCAAAAGAGATTGCTGCAATACAGAAGTGTTCACACCATCAGTGCCTTGCTCAGGGCTGGAGCTGGCTCCATGTGGCCCCACGTGTGGCTGGGGTCCGGGACTTTCCCAGGTGCCGGCTGGCCACCAGCCAGAGCTTGCTGTGCCACGTCTCCGTCGGCCATCAATATCCCACAGCCCTTGCGCTGCTGGCTGCCAGTCAGCAAAGGCTCTTTGCAGCTGATGTGATTTAAATCACTGGTTGTGCTCATGATTCAAATGATAAACACGGAACTTGGAATTAAATAATTTGAACTTTCCCTGAGTGGGTGCTCATTCACGTTGATTAGGAAGCGTAATATGAAACACATGGCTTGCAGCTACTCACACACTTGTAAAATTTGGCATGGTTGTATATTAACCAGAAAGTGATACGGTATCTCTCGCAGCTGTGGATGTGGTTACTTAGCTCCAGAGTCTTGGGTTTTGCTTTTTAAATTCTTCAGAAAAGGTTAATGACGTATTTCTACATTAATGGAGAATGATTGCTTTTTACTTGAGATTTTCCTGACATGAGACAAGGATGGAAATTAAAAGTCAGCTAAAATGCGTAAAACCGTGAGTTAAAAATTGCAGTCATATTTATAAAACATACTGGCCATATTTAATAATGAAAAAGCTTATCAAAGTGCATTTTCTGTCTTAATCTGCATTATTAAACAAAGAACTATTAGTTATAATTTAGGTCTTCATTTGCTACTTTTCAAGCAGCTTTACTCTAAGCAGTGTATGTTACTGTCAAATTGATTTTTTAAACAGGTTGGGTTTTTTTTAAAGACTATTTAATCAATCATTAACAACTTTGGTTAAAATTAATGAGATTTTAAACATTCATAAATTCTCTTTGTTTTCTGATTTACGAGCCCGCAGCCTGGCTGGCTGGCTGCTCCCTGCCTCCCCAGGCAAACTGGCAGCTCACGTAGCGACCAGCTTACAGGGGCTCAACCGAGGCAGGATGCGCTGCGGGAATTCCGAGTTAGCATCGCTGTTCTTTTAATCATAAGACTTGATAAATCTCTGTTAAAATGAAAAGGAAAGAAGAAATCCTGGTAAATGAAGTCATTCCTCTATCAGTAAAGTGGTTTCTTTAAAGTGAAAAGTTGCAAGTGAGTAACGCAGATTAATCCTTCTCAATTTGGAGCTGTGTAAGGCCATGGTAAGTGTTGTCAAAGTGCCTAATTCAGCGTTTCATTTGAAAACTGAGTGCCACAGGGCGTGCTTCACTGGTCAAAGGAGTTTGGGGTGCAACGAAGGAGGATGTTTCCCCTCCGTGTTGAACGCTGCACCACTGGAGTTTGTTGATGCTGTTGGCTTTGCTGACCCGCCATGGTGCGAGGGGAGGCATGGTGGCAGTGGCTCCCAGTGCCGGCTCATGGGCACTGGTGGGGTTGGGCTCCTTGGGGTGACAGCCGAGCGCAGACCTGTGGGTGGGTTCATCAGGGCAGTCACAGGCGCAGAAATGCATCTTTTCTTAATTAATACAAGCCAATACTGGGAAATCCTTCCAGAAGGTTGTGTCCTGGGGGCACTTCATCTGCTCCAGGGGGTCAAAACTCAGTCCTCGGGCTTTGCTGCCTTATACAGCCACCTACAGCAGGAAGGTCAAAGGTGTAAGTGTAGAGAAACCGGCTTCTTTTCCAAATTTGAGGCTCAACACAAGGTCAACAGCTCTTATCTTGAATGTGTTAAAATGCTTAAGTTTATACATACTTTTTTTTTTTTTTTTAAATAATCATTAACTAGCACAGTGTCACTGTGAGTGATAGGACTGCTGTTTGCACCCAGGAAGACAAAATGCACTCTTTTTTTTTTTGTTTAATAATCATAAGGATTAGAAACATAGTCAGGTTTTGCCTTTACTTTTTAATAAAAGCCCCACATGAATGGATAGATGGCTATCTCAAGCCCTGAGCTTCATTATCTACTAATTTATCCACTTGGATGCATGTTGACAACACTACCTGCTGCAAGACTCCTGAAAAAATTGAGGTAGTTTTTCCCTTCATTCTACTTTTGTTAGCTCCAGATGTACTTTGTGTGCTTGCTGCTGCTGCTGCAGAGAGGCCAGGCATGAATTGTAGCAATGTTTTTTGGTATTGTTAGGATGACTTAACAGAGTTCAAGTTGTTTGTGGAATGGGTTTGCGTGAAGGAAAAGTCTGAAACTTCTGAAAGTTTAGACTGCAATATATAGGTCACCATTAGCAAAAACAATTACTAGTAGAATCCACAAAAAATATAGTGCTAAGTTAAAAGCAAAATAAATTCAAAATTATTCTTCGCTCAGGGAAAGTACATATTTTTAGAGTAAAAGAGTAAGTAGCTTGGGGGAAACTTCCCTTCCCTGCATTCCTTATTGCAAACAAACCCCATGACCTTCATGGGCGTTTCACTGCTAATCCGGTGTAATGGATGATGGAAATATTTTTAAAATGTTACAGGGACCTGCCCCTTCTTTTCTCCCAGCTAAGGACAGCATCGATTTTAGCGTGTGAAATGAGTCAGGTTCAGTGAGCTACTGATAAGGAAAAGCTGAAGGAAATGCCACTATCTCACAGCTGTAACATGACAGTCCCATTGTAATTTCACTTTATTTCATATAAATATTTTACAGAGTTCAGCCCAACTATCCATCCAGAAACCTGCATGGCAGCCCCTGGAAAAATGTAAAATTTTGCATATGTCTTGCAAAGAGAAAACCATTGTTTCATTTTCTCCCTCCTGAGGCCTTGCTGGGCTTTGCAAGCTCATGCCATCTTTCCTGAGCTAATTCTACAGGTAGATTGTTTCCTCTGTATGATATTCGTTACTTTACTCCCTTTGATTTTAATTTAACTGCCAGGGTCGAGATCATGTGTGATGTTTGATACAGTTCCTACATACAGCACCTAAAGTTGTTCAATTCTAAAAATGCGCGGGTGGGTGGATATACAAGGAGCTGAAGATGATAGAAATCTTAATAAAAATATAGTTCCAAAACTACAGGACACAGAATAATAGAAGAGAATTATTTATATAAATAGGGAAGAATAGCATATGAGAGCAAGAGTTCTCTCTGGCCTTTCACCTACCTCTTTCCATTTGCTTTATGCAAAATTCAGCCTGGCAGCCTTTTCGGTTTCCATGTGGTAAAGGTTTTTGGGCAGTACTCTATTGTAATACAATTGTTTTTGAAGCCGGTCATAGTTCTATTCTATATGTAACTATTCATGAATAATATTTTGTATGTGATAACAATACATTGAGCAATACACTTAATACAGACTGTTATGTACTGTAGCTTTTAAGAACTCAAAGCATAAGAATGTATATAAAAGCACAGTAGAGCTTGATTTGCATTTCACTTCTACTTCTAAACTTGGATTAAAGGTATAGCTGGAATGGAATTTAGTTTTATGGCCTTTAAGTTAAAGTCTTAATTATGATTTTCTTTGTATCATGTTTTATTCTTTTGATACTGCATCCTCTCCACTTTTCTGTGTGATTGTCATGTGTTGAAGGTAAAACAAAGCCCCTCCACTGTCTGCATGATTTTCTTGATGAGTAAAAGCATCTGAGGAGGGCTGGTGTTTAGGAACAGGGTGTCTGGGGCCGTACATCACCCACGGATAGTTGATCTGAAAGGCAATATATATCAATACGGTGTTCTGCTTGTTTCTTTTCCCCCTTGCTCCCCAGGATGATTAACTGGTTTTGCATCTGATGCATTTTTCATGCACACCCACAGAGCAGTGTGATTCTAAGGATAGAGATTAATATTTCAGTAATTATACCATGCCTGTAGATCGCTGGTATCGTTGGTGCATCTGCAGAGGGACTTTGGCTGTAGGTAGTGGTTCACAGGAATGTGTGGCAGGAGGAAATCCAGCTGGGGGAGCTTGTTGTTGCTTTTGGCAAAATATGTCGATGGGGAAAGAAAGAATGCATGTGAGCGTCCTTTCCTGGAAATAAATATTTTGAGGAAAAGGTGGGTACGATGTTAGTACAACATGGGTATAAAAAAGCTGATTGCTTCCTGGGCTACAGCAATAGCTTTAGGGCACTGAGTGTTACTTTGCGATGCCAAGGAGAGGTACCCAAGGCTGGATCACGGCTCGGCAGCATCACTGCTCTGCCTTTTCACTTGGGGGATTGCCAGGCGCTCTCTGTCTTGTGCTTTCAGCATGCCTGGTCAAGGCTGGGCTTCTGGGACATTTCATCTTCTGCAGACTCATGCATCCATTTCTCCTGTCCCTCCCTATTCCAGAGAACAGCCCATCTTCACCACCAGAGCCCATGTCTTCCAAATTGACCCCAGCACGAAGAAGAACTGGGTTCCCGCAAGCAAGCAGGCGGTAACTGTTTCCTACTTCTATGACAGCACGAGAAACAGCTATCGGATTATCAGTGTGGATGGAGCCAAGGTAGGAGGCTGACGGTACCCCGGTGTGTTTACTGTGCGGAGAGGATCGTGACTGTCAGCCCTGGCTGAAGATAGGCATAGGTGTCTATCTTAAGTTCAGGAATACTTACTTTTTTAATGTGATCCATTGTGGACACTTGTAGTGATAATTGGAAAAACACAGGGCACCTTAAAAGTGATTTTGCCAGAGTTAATTGATTGTATCTCTGATTAGTTTGACTTTGTAATCTTAATGAGCCAAGAGCTTTAAGTGTCCAAATTGAGTCTGCAGCACAGTATCTAAAACCTCCAATCATTTTAGGGAGATACGGCTGAGGCCATTTTGGTGAAACAATGTTCTTTGTAAAGGGGATGAGGAGACAGATATGTGCAGGCTGGAGCTTTTTGTGTAAATGCCAACTGCATATCCACTTTTGTCTGGTTGAACTGTTTACAGGTTAGCACTTAATTTTATTCAGCTTTTGCACTGGAGTTCATCAGCTGCAGATGACAAATTAGGCATGAAGAGTTTCCCCCCTCACTCTGTTTTTCTTATTTTATTTTGCATTACCAGATAGTTTGCTGAAGTATTCCCTGTAAGAATCCCAATCAGTTGGATTGAATGGGTTGCTCAGACAAGTGGTTTTATTACATACTAGGTTATTCCTCTCATTAGTCCCTCCGAAGTAACTTGTAAAGTGACCGCTTTCCCTTAGGAGAGCCCAGTCAGAGGTATAAGTTAAAACATTTCACTCTTGTACAAAAATCATCAGTCATTTCTGTCAAAGCACAAACCACAGGATAATGAGACAAGTTTACAGCCTGTTTACCCGTGTTCCTGCTTGGATGAGGATGTTAAAATACCACTGTCCTGGGAGAGAGAGATCGCAGAAATCATCCCTTAATAATTTTCTATTTGTCATGCCTATTTCACATGCTTGTTTTTCCAAACATCTCCTGTGCTATATTTGGTTATATATTGGCTTATAAATCAGCCATACTGCCTGCTTAACTTGATGATAATGTTTCATTGACATCAGTACAGCATTAATATATCACCATCATTATGCTGTTTGTGCCGGTGTGTTCATTTCCACAAACGCCAGCTACATGCCCTGGCTGCCCATTTGCAGTCACCTCACACAACCCCCCTGCAATTTTCTGAGGAAAGATGAGCCCCCCCAAATTTGCTTACACCCCAGAGATGCTCCTGCTCAGGCAAAGCTGGTGCTGGTGGTGGGCTGCTGGCTTTGCAAACCCAGGCGAGCGTGACTTCCAACTCAAAACTTCTGTACTTGCAGCAGTGGGTCGCTTGATTCGTGGATGTGCATGCATGCATTAAGACCAATTAATTAAAAGAAAGTAATTACTGTACATGGCAGGGGGAAGCTGCAGGGGCAGCGTATGCCCACAGCCAGAGATCCTGCCCAGAACTGCAAAGTGTGTGCTGGGAATGAGGTGGGCATCCAAGCTTTGCTTTGTAACCTGCCCCAAAGCCATTCAGAAGGAACCACCCCCCCCTGTTTTAGCCTGTCCCAGAAGAAGGTGAGCTTTCTATGATTAAACTCCTCCCCTGGGGTTTCCTGAGCAAGAATCAATTGCTGGCCGCATGAATTATTCCTCTTGTATTGAACCTTTGCTGATTAAGGAACAGGTCGAGAAGAGGTGCTGCCTTCATGCTCGCTTCTGGAGAGTCCCTAGTTACCCTGCCTCTCCATTTTAAGAGTGCTGATTTCGAAAAAGAAGGGTGTTTATACCCAAATAAGGTTAAAAGTTGCTTTTCTCCCGCAAACAACTATTGTTTAGTGTTTTGACCTACTTTTCTAGCCAAAAATGAAACTGGGTAGGACTGTGAGGAAGAATATAAACAGCATCGGTTGGTGTTGTCCTGCTTTCTGTACATCTTTATTAGAATAAAGTCCTCCGTGTGTTGGCAAATACCAGATGGATTAGCATCACAGCATTGCTGCAGGCAAAAGTTATCCCTGTTTTAAAGAAAAAAGCTGAAGCTCAAGTAAATTAAGGGACTTGGCCCTAGAAGGAAGGTGGTGATGAAGGATGTGTGTCTCTTACAACTCTTCATTCTTGTCTGAACTGCCAAGGGGGTGTTCTGACAGTTATACAATAACATATACAATGCACATTGGCTTGCAGAAAAGTATCATTTAAATCCAACTTGTATGCAGCAGTTGTAAAAAAAAAAAGGCAGAATGAATCCTTATGCTGACATTACAATTAAAATATTTTTAAGTGATCAAGCATACAGTGCACTTCACTTAAACATTGTTCATTATGTGGTTGCATAAGCTTTATTTCACTTTTAGTGTTCAGTGTATCAGCCTGGCCAGAGCAGGCTAACAGAGGGCTGCTGGAACCCATTAGCGCTGGTGGTGTGGGCAGGCTGCCTAATGTCAACCTGATGGGTATTTAGTTTCCTCCTGATGCACCACCAACCCAACGGCTGTGGTGATGCACCACCAACCCGACGGCTGTGGTGATGCACCACCAACCCGATGGCTGTGGTTCTCGCAGGAGTAGCTTCCTCAGGCTGCCGCTGCTGTCCCTAAAGGCCTGGACCCTCCGCAGTCCCCTGTCCTTCAGCCCCATCCTCTCTTCTCCAGCAGGCATAGCCTGTCCCTTTCTCCTTTCCTGGAAGGTCCCTTGTCCCCAAGCCCCCCACGGCACGGGGGTGTGAGGAGAGGTGCCACAGGGCAGAGGGGAGCAGAAGGAATTAGGATTGGTCTGAAGATGGCGATTAAGGGAACCACCGAGCCCATGTGTTTAAAGACGTAAATATTGAGTACTCACTTTGTGAGCATGGGTGGCAGAGGGGCAGGGGGGCGTTGTCTCTGCTGCTGGGCAGTAGGACACTGCTTTCAGGTCTGTACCCATTTGCCAAGTGGTGGGGTAGGACAGAGGGACCGGATGGTATGTGTGGAGGTGGTGAAGATGGACATTGCAGCAAAGAGGAAAATGGGATGAAAGGGAGCAGGGTAAAGATAGGAAGCAGAGTGAAGTCCAGTGAGCTTAACCCTTGCCTTGCAGAGGGGTATGCAAGAGGCTCATGCTGAAAACCAGGAGTCTGATGCGGTGGAGGGCAGCCAGGCGGGACTGTATGCCTTCCAGGTGCCAGGTTTCTTCCAAATCCTCCCAGCCCAAGAACAAAAACCCCATTGAAATGCCTAGGGAGTCAGGCACTGGAAAGCGGAGACCCTAGATTCAAAACAGCTTGTACCACTTTAATTCCTCGTGTTTGCAAAGCTGGAAGAGAAAAGGTATGATAATTCCTGCATCTTTCACAGAAAAACAGGTGCTGTGGACAGTACCTTACAATTTATAGCAAAAGATTTCACAGATACCATACAAGTATGCACTGGATGATCTTAACCAAGATACTATTACCAAACAAGGGAATAGATTAGTGTAGCTTTTAATTACATTATAATTGACTTGTATGTTGTCGAGAAAGTAATTTCATCATGATGTTTTAAGAAGTTTCTAGCCAGAGGCTGTTTAAACTGCAGCATAACGAATGCTGGAGGAAATGATACAGTAAAATGCAGGGGCACACACTGATTCAGAGTTAATGAGGCAGCCAAGAGACTTCACCATATGAAAGTGCCCAGCGTTGTGGGCAAAAGTCAACCCTGTTGAAAAATGACAAAATACAGCGATGATGCAGGGAGAACATGAACTTGTAAGTGCCTGGTTGCTGTGTAGTGTGTGGGGAAAGCCGTGCACAGGGCTCCTCATTAAAAGTGACCTACATTATTCTGCCTTTTAGAGGCGAAAAAAAGTTTGAAAGCATGAAAATTACTCAGACCAATATCCTCCTTCATCCGCTGGAATAATGCATGGTAATGCCCTGGTTGGTGGGTTTGTTTGTTTTTTATAACTTGGAAATATGTGTTATCCAAACAATATTGACAAAGGGGAGAGGATGAGAAACTTGCTTCTGTCCTCATTTTCAGATGTTTGGATGTTATATTTCCACAGAACCTGTGATTGTAACTGCATCATTTTTATCTTTTGAGCAATAAGTTGTTAATAAGGAACATAAAGCTATCTTAAAAATTAATATCCAACAATAAAGTGGATGGTGAGGCATTCTGAGATGGCAGCAGCAAAGGAAAGTGACACAGCAAGAGTCACCTCAGATGCCAGTCCGAAGTTGTCTCTGCGAGATGTTTAAACAGATGACTAGAAAAAAATTAAAATCAGGGTTAAAACCATGAATAGATTGCAAGAATAATTTTGGTAAATACGTGATACAGAAACAAAGACTTTGTGTTTCAAAAAAAAAAAAAAATTGTCAGCTGACACTCATTCCCAGTTGCTAGATCATTTAAAAGAGTATATTGCCTAACAATTACCTTGCATATTGAAGATCAGCAGCTAAGTTGGGCAAAAGCATGTGAAAGTATTAAAGAGAGAACCAGAAAAATTGCTGTGCTGGGAAAGCAAAATCAGTGGGTTTATTTCTGAAGTAAATTGCAATTAGTAAGAATAAGAATATGGGCCAAATTTTGCCAATTGATATTCACGTAATGTTCCCCAAAGTGAATGCAGGACATTATACAGTATGATGAAGCTGTTTGATTAAGTGGCATATATGCCCTTATCATGGGATCTGTCGGTGAGTGTCCCAGCAGGCACGGACAGTATGATTTCCAGAGCAGAAGGAAGCTGGCAGGGACAGAGCCCCAGCAGCACATGGCAGCAGGTATTTAGGGAGGTAAGAAGGGATGGTATGGAGATCTGCTAATATCTGATATATTTCTGGCTTTCTCAGTTCCTTTACTAGTCCTAATTGCTACCTAACTTAATCGCTGCCCACCTCTTTATGACCACGCTTTTTGTGTTCTCATGACTGGAGGCAGGCGTCCCCGGCACACGGAGAGGAAATTCAGAGTTCTTCCAGTGCTCTCTTCAGAGAACTCAAAACAAATCATTTTCTTTGCCCATGGAAATGGAATTATTTTAAGACATAGTTGTTAAAAATATCCTAGGGTATTTTGCCAAAAGGTGACTCCTGAATTTAAGAAGCTTTCTTTTCACAGGAAAAAAATTGCAGGGTATGGTAGCATGGATGAAATTCCTTCATCTGGCAAGTTCTTTATGTTCTTTTTTTTTTTTTTTTTCTTTCATTGACGTAAGTTCAGCCATTAAACCAATAACAACTCTTTCTCAGGAAAAACCTACCAAGCAATTTAGATATTACAGAATTTTTGGCACTGAATTAAAAAAGACTTCTGGCAATGCGTACCTCGCCAGGGGCCTGCGTTGGTGTGGCAGCATTAACCGTGCCTCTAAAACCTCATGGATCTGATTTGCGGTAATCAGAAACAATCACAACATCACCTTCCCTCTTGGCATTCAGAGTACCAGTGTGTGTTCACCCGACCCCCTGTGCGATGAATGAGGAGGAGTGATGTACCATGGTTTATATTTTTTTAAATACCTAAGTTTTTTAACTACCTAGATTTTCAAGTTTAATAGCTTTGTAGTAAAACAATCAGAAGATGTTTTACAATCTTGGGTAGGAAAAGAGAAAGGGATGTAAAAGAACACGAAAAGTGACCTTACAAAGTGGTGTGTTGCCTTTTCTTTTAATGTGTATAGAGAAACTCTGATTTAAATGCTCTGATTTTGAAAGGTGTGGGTGAGCGTATGTGTGTGTTGTGTCGAAGGGACAGAGATGCTTTTATTTCCAATTTTGCCTGCCCTAGTTTTATTTATGGCCATTGCTCATGCGAAGTGCTGTGTACCATTTGCATCCCAGAGGAGCGTGGTGCTGCTGGGGCCAGAGCCAGCTGCCCTCTGCCCGCGCATCCCCCTCAAGATGATTTTGCTGACTGCAGCACTGGCAGGACTATGAATTCCAGAGAATCCCCACTGTAAAATCTGATTATATTAGCAGAAAGTATTTTTTATTCTAACTGCTCAAAGCGTTTTTTCACTGCTGAGTAACTGAGATGGATTTTTTTTTTTCAAAACTTTTTCTGCCGTGCTCTTTTTTACCCTTCACGCTGTTTCTTCCAGGCTGGGTGGGAAATCCCCTTTTTTCTGGTGGTCCCAGAAAGAGTGCCAACCATAAAACAGGTGTGGAGAAAGCTCAATATCACTTATACTTCTGGCACTGAGAACCAACAAAAAAAGGACCTTTCATCAAAAGGCAGCATGTGACACCTGTTACTGTTTGAAGAGCCCAAAAGACATACCCAGCTTGAGGGTGATGCCTCATTAGGATAAGCTGGTGGAAAGATGACCAGATTGTGACCTCTGGAGGTCCAAGCTGACTGATCCAGTATTCCTGCATTCTTGGCCATACCTGTCAAGAAAAGAAACCTTCANTGGACTTGATGATCTTAAAGGTCCCTTCCAACCTCAGCGATTCTATGATTCTATGACTCATAGGCCGTAAGAAAAGATTTCCAGCACTGGACTGTAATACAGAAATTTAAGTACATTTGATGGCCTTCATCTTCTCTTTATCATAGTATGTTAAGTATTTTGTGAACTATTGGAGTTAATTTCAACATGATTATCAGCACTGGAGACGATACTGGAGCCATAAAAGGGTAATTCCAACAAATGGAACTAATTAACCCCCCCCATAAAAAAGAATATCTTTTGAAATACAAAAACACGGTATAAAATCTAATTTCAGTGCATAATCCTGTCTTCTAGTGTGCATAGTTTGTGTGTATGATGTAATAAGCATCTCATTGCTTTTATGTGAGCGAGATGACTATTAAGGAAAAACATTAGTTGTGGTTTTATGATCTTTATATATACACATGATATAACAGATAAGTACTTTACCATTGAGGCAGAGCAACTATAATAATAGCAGCGTGTATGTATTGTGAATCCATACTACAGCCTTTAAAATAATTTGGTGCCATTTATTCCACTCTCATCAGATGAGTTTGCTGCATGAGGCAGCTGCAGGGTGGACTTTACCCAGTTTAGATTTCCCAGCCCGTGCTGGAGGACGATGCTCGTCTGCTGGAGACATGTTCTAGTATCAGTTGTGCTCAACAAAGTACGTTGTAAAAGATGCCTGAAGAGTCTCTAGCTGCTTTTTGCAGTCTCTTTTGGGCTCGTTGTTGCTGTAAATAATGAAGCTGGATTGGGCTGCTCTCTGAGAGGCAGCTGCTCCTTTTGTAGTGAAGTTCTCCTATGATGAACATATTAAAAGCAGGAGAACATCTGTCCTGCCCTGAGACGTAGCACACCAGCCTCATCTAAACTGGAACTGGTCTCTCTCATTCAGGCAGTGAAGCAACTTGCAGTAACCAATATTTTTACTGTGCTGGTTTAAACAGCTTTTTCCTGATGTCATTTGAAGCTGTTAGAATTGTGGTGATGCAACGTCCAGATTTTTAGTGTCACTGTGAAGGACTCAGGGGGAACTCTCAATTTAAGGAGAAGTTGCTGGCGCCGTCCAGGCAGCAGTTGCTGCTCTGTGTCTGGGTGCCGAGGAGCGGGGCAGTGGCAGCGGGGTGTCTGCAGGCTCCTCGAGGGTGTGGGGTGCGCTCCAGGTCCTGTGCAGACATAAATCGTTCAGCCTGTGAAGTACTGGGGAGAAATGGGAATGTTGGGGTTAATGGAAGTGGAAGCAGGACAGATGCAAATAGAAAATGAAATGCATGTTTTAAAACAAGGATCAGTATCTATGTGGGGTCAACACATGAGGCATGCACTGGATCCTTCTGCTACATAGACCAGGACTTCACATCCTTCTCAAAGACATCTTTGAAATAAGAGTGAATGAAATTAAGGAAAACAACTGTCCCTGATGATCTTAAAATATTTGTGTTGTCTATGTTTGTGGTGTACTCAGCTTGACTAAAGTTACTTGAGTTTGTCTCTCTAGACACTAAAATAACTTGAGAACATTTTCTTTGGAATTTGGTAATGAAGAAATACAGCATAAAGGGGAAGCAGGGCTGTCAGATGGGGATGAGAGTACCCACTTGAATCGTCCTTTATTTGCTTAAGGTTATATTAGGTATTCAGAAATTCAGGCTGAGGGGAGGTGCAGGATTTAATAGGAGGGAGGATAGTACATTGCCTGGAGTTGTGTCTGCAGGAGAATTTTCAGCAGTTGCCAAGAGTGGTTTAGATAGGTAGGGCTGGTAACATTGGGTGCGCTTGTGTGGACAGGTCCTTGAGTGTTCAGAGGGTAAAAAAAAAATACTGTTAGGGCTTAACTGCATTGGTAATTTCAGAATTGCTAATACCAGTGGACATGAGCTGGGAATGGAAGGAAAAATTAAAAATGTTTGCAAAAACAAGACCTGGGGCCTCGGGTGAAAGAGAGCTTGTCAAAAGCTGAGAAATGGAACAAAGTAAATGCCAGGAAATTTGGTCGGTCCCTTGAGACCAAATCTTGATCATCTGCTGAAGAGGTGTTTTGGTTCAGAAAAAAAAAAAGTCTGGAACTGCAGAACTCGTATCACTTTAATGTTTCTATATTAATCTCTTTCCAAGTTATTAACTTTGAAATGTGAAAAATCCTCTGTTCATTGTCTGGATTATTTCTGGAAGTAAATCCTTCAGAAGCCGGTTAGTAAGCTTAGGAGAAAAGATAACAAAGTGCTGGTAACAGCTGTATCCTTGACAGAAGAACAGAAGCACATCTGCCACTGTTTGATCCTATCTGCTCATTTTAGTGCGTGTGTGTATGGTGCGCGCCAGTGTCGCTGGCTCTGGAAAGACCACACACACCCAAATGCAGGAGATCAATGTTGCAGAAACCTTTTCAGAAACACAATTTGTTACTCTTTAAAAAGAAAAAAGAAAAAAAAAAGAAAAAAGGAAAAGATAAAAAACCTTGCTAGAGGATTTCTTGCCGCGCTGCTCACCAGCAAGCAGGGAAACTTTGGTCTGGGTAGGTTTTTCCTTTCTAAAACCTCTCCATAAAATTTCTTGGGAAAGCTCTGTAAATGAAAGTGTTTCAGTGTGTAACTGCATCATGCACAGTTGTTTCTGATCACCAGACTTGAGTATGGATGTGGCATTTGAACATGCCAGAGAGGTTGATTAAGCCATGTGATGTTATTGTAAAGAAACCTGGAATCAAGCAAAGGATACCTGGGTTAAGTCATGGTCCTTGAACTTAGCAAAGCTTTTGAAGAATCTTGAACACATTTTTGGTGAAAATAATCCATTCCTGGTGTTAGGTGAAAACTGAGAAAAATTTCAAAGTTTTCAGTAGCATCATCAACACAGGCACAAGATGGTAGAGTTGATAGGTGCTTTCTCTCCTCTTTTTGGTTTCTTTAGCTGCTCAAAACAAAACCTGTGGGATGAGGCAGAAATAAGGGCATTTACAGGTGGTAAAAACTTCCATACCTTCTCACCAGACACCAGGGAGTGCAGTGGTGCTGAGCTTGCTTGTGGGTTTTGCATTGTGCTGCCTTTTTCTTCCAAAAGAAATTATAAGGGGGCTGAGGAACCTGGTGCTCAAAGGTGAACTGAGCACATGCTCCGTTCTCTTGAGCTTTCCACAGCCTCCCCCCAGGGTATTAGGGACGTCCGTCAGAATTGCAATAAATGCAGCACTGGTTAGCTGTTGGTTTCCTAATCTAGGATTTTTACTCCCTCGTTTTTTGAGTTCAGCTACTGAAAGCAATAAAGAACTATTCCTATAAGCTATGCTTTATGAAGCTCTAAGGATTGGTAGTCTACTGAAACAGCTATATAATTTATTTGTTCCCTTGTCCCCTATCCCTGCTGTAGTGCCAGAGGTACCTAATACTTGGAAATCCCTATTTGGAGAGTTAATGTATCAGACATGCTAATCAAGTCATGCCAGATGGAGTTCATAAATAAACTACACTGCATTGTGTATTCTTAAAATTTGAGCATCGAACATAACTCAAGGCATTATTTTCCTAGTTTTACAAAAAAACCCTCGAAACATCACTTCTTTCTCGATTCTGGATTGTGAAGTTGCATCCAATGGCGCAGTGGTTGTTAGAAGCAGAATGAGGAATAGTGTAAATGACTGTCAACCATTAAATACTAGCTGAAGTCCAAAGCTGATTCTCCCCGAGGAGTGAACAAGATGATGGCATGAGCCCCAGCTAACCTCCACCCAGCTTTATTTTCTAACAGCAAAACAAGGGATGAAACATTTCTGAGGATGCAGAAGGACTGATATTTTCTGTTCTCTCATAGATACCTTTTATCTTCAGTTACGTTTAGTGTACTGCTCCTAAGCATTGCTAGATCTGGTTGCCCTTAATTGTCACGTAACAGTGACCACTTTGAGGTGCTTTAGAAGATGCCAAGTAGATCCTGTCATCTCCGAAAAACAACGGACCTGACCTTTTTGGCCATTCCTCATGCCAAGGCAGTTTTTCCAGGTGTTAGAGAGGAACTGGTAAGCTATGCTATTGCTGATCACTCCCTGGGGTGTGTAGGTTGTTAAAGAGTAGAGGAGTCTTTAATGATGCCACATGGCCATGCCATTTCTGACCTCTGCGAAGGGACCTTCAGGCTTAAGTGAATCTGTTGTCATACACCTTGAAGGATGCAGAAAATGATTAGTGCTTAAGTAATTCATGTAGTGATGTGGTTATACTCTACAAAAAGACTATATGCTTTTATTAAATCCTACAAAGCATGAATATGATATATAGGGTTTTTAAAATTGTATCTAATGGTAGATAATGCAATCTTCTCCCTCACCCCAGTTTTAGTCACTAAGGCTTCTCTTCTTTTTAGTCACCCAGTTGTTTCTCCCTGTCTCTGATATGTTAGAAATCCTATTTTTCATATGAAAATAACACACAAGCATCTTGGTTTATATATTTTGTAAAATGTTGCATGAAATTCCTGGGTAACAATTTGTTCCAGCGTAGAGGGTTTGAAAATCTTTGCTGAAGATTTTCTTCATGAAACAGCTGCTGGTGCTTTGAATTGTGTGGGTGGGTGGATGTGTGTGCTGTGCCTAAAAAGAAAAAAAAGTTCTAGTCAGATGTCAAAGCAAAAATAGGAGATTTTAGAGACTTAGACTGGGTGGAGGAGGTGGGAAGCCAACTCTGCAGAGATGTTAATTACCTTGGGAGGAAAAAGAGCGCAATGGAGTAGGTGTAGCAGGAGATTTACTTAATAGAATTCACATATTCACGAACCCACTTCCATTGCTTTTAGACAGGTTCTCAGTGAGGGCTTTACAACAGAAATATTTTACCAGAGGAAAAACAGTTATTAGTCTTTTTATTGGAGGGGGGATGACTTATTTTTACATCTCTTTTCATGAAGGTGGACAAGAACTGTGTGGGTTTTGTTTGACTTGTTGGCTTTTGGAGTTAAAAATGAATCTCATCGTTCATTGAATTATCCTGGGGATGCGAAGTGATGCGAGACCAAAGAACAGCTATGTGCAACTGTAGAAATGGCCCTTTCCTCATAAATCAAGCGGCAGCAGAACCTGAGATACTTTATCTGTAAAAGGCGAGTCTCCTCTCTGCAGAGGGAGCTGAGGCTGGGAAGTAGATGCTTTGGAGTGCAGCAAGCCCCCTGCGGCTTGCGAGCGTCCTGGCACCTTCTTCTTTGCAGAGTGTGGATGAATCACTGCGGTTCCCCTTCCCCTCCTGCGGCAATGCATGGTGTAGCTATGGAAGCTTTTGGAGTCCATTGACGGGTGAAATAGCTGCTGTCCTGGTTAACTGTGTAGAACAGAAACTCTTGAAAAGCAGTGGCTGGCGAGGCTTGCTAGCACTGTGGGGACAACATGAGTGAGAGTCTGGTGGTAGATGTCCTGGCAGCTGCTGCCTGCCCTGTGCTCTGCCCCTCCGTCACGCACAAACGATGGAGCAGAGCAGGAGAAAAAGCAAAATGGAGAAACCCAATGCTCTTAACATGTTTTTACAGTGCTGCCAATCTAATTAATCCATACCCTCAGCCTGTCCCAGGTGAAGCACTGCATACATGTCAGGTGCAGCAGGTAAGGCAAAGCTAGAACAAGTTGCTACTTTTAGTATTCCCAGGCTTTTTTTTTTTTCAGGACCTTCTACAGAGACTTAGCAGAAAGGGTGGGGGGAAAGTTTTGATCACATCTGCTGGCCCTGATTTGTAAAGCAATTATAATTAATCCTCCTGCATTACAGGTTCACTATTTTGGCCAAAGGCTGTTCTTTATTTCATCCCCAAGTTCTTGCTCTGCTGTGAGCATGTCTTTGTGCTGCTCCTGCTTTACTCTGTTAGATGGCCTCAGCAAGGGACGTTCTTTTTTCCCTTAACTAGTACTGTCTTGATTAAGAAGGTGTGTTTGTATATGTGCTGGTTTTGTAGAACTAGAAATGAGACAATCAGTTTATCAGCAGTGTCGCGTTGGTGAATAGATGTTACATTTAAGTCTAGAAACTCTCAGCAGAGGTAGGAAGGATGGTAGATAGCAAAGGATAGTGCAAATCATGGAAACGTAGGTGGGTTAATTCCACAAAGGATTTGCTGAACATTTGGGAGAGAGAGAGAATTTCTCTGCAAATCCACCCCTGTCTCCTCATCTTCACTTCCAGTGTCACCAGCCCTTCTGATTCCCCTCGACTTGATGAGCTGGAAGAACCTGCTGAGCCTGTGATAGCTGCGGACAGAGGATTAGCAGCTTCTTTCCCTCTTTAGTTCTGTTTTTAGACTGGGATACATCTTTACTGAAGATTAGCAGCCTGGTGGGTTGGGGAAATTAAATTTCACAAGGGCTGCAAACTGGAAAGCATGTATTCAGAGGTGTGAAAATGAAACTGGGAGGTTTTAATGTAGTGACTTCCTAATGAGTAGATCCTATGGCCTCCAGCCCTGGGGCTTTTCTGGAGGTGAGGTTACTTCAGAGTAACAAGTGATGTGAATTTAAAGGGGAAATTCCAGAGTAATTCCTAATCTGTGCCTCTTGTCCTAATTTATTTTAACGCTGTTCCAAAATATATTGCTAATATATTCATTAGCTATTTCATAGCTATTATTTTGGTCTTTTCCCAGGTAGAGAAGCTTGTGACGGGGCTGCCTGAGTTGGCTCATCCTGCCCTTTGGTGGGTGTCTCATCAGAGGAGGTGTCCTGGCCAATTCCTGCTGGCGTGTCGGCCCTCCTCCTCGGGGCTGTGCTGGCGGCTCTGCCAAACGCCCACCGCGATCGCTGCTCTGCCCTTGGAGCTGAGCTTGCTC
This sequence comes from Rhinoptilus africanus, assembly GCA_013400135.1. Classification (NCBI taxonomy): domain Eukaryota; kingdom Metazoa; phylum Chordata; class Aves; order Charadriiformes; family Glareolidae; genus Rhinoptilus; species Rhinoptilus africanus. Next base: position 596,106 of record VXBO01014427.1, on the reverse strand, counting down.
TCCTCTCCTCTCTGCTCTGCCCTCTTGCCAACCTGGCAAGCTGGGGCCAATGCGACCCGGGCGTACCCAAGCTGGCAAAGCCCCGTGCGCTGCTCCAGCTCCGCTCTCACTGTACTCCATCCAGCCGACACACACCTTCCCCTTATGTTAATGAAATGGTGACTGGGGAGAATGTATTTTCAGGACCCACATCAGCTTTTCCCCTTCAATGCGCTGTTGCGATGCAGAGAGTGTGGGAGGGGAACCCTTCAAATACTTGAAGCATCCCCTGAAAGAAATGGCAGCTGTGTATATGGGCACTGCTCATATATTAGGAGCAGCATGAGCTGCCAATACATTTTTTTTCCCTTCTACGCACTCAGGTTGTCTTGTGACCTCTCTCTGTGTGATTTATTTGGCAGTTTCTCTCCGTGGGAAGGCAGCGGGATGGGTGTGTTACAGCCTATGAATGTTCTGCTCTATGCCAGCTTTATTTGCCTTCACTTTTATCTGATGAATATACCTGATGTGTTTCTAAATGTCTGGAGTCATTTCTGGATGATGTAGCACTACCTTGTACTATGCACATTTTTCTATGTCATCTTCAGATAAAAATTTAGATCTGTCAGGGTTGTTTTTCTCCCAAAGGAAGTGAAATTAGTGTGAGATTTTGTTTGGCTTATGCGGAAGTATCAGGAATGTTCACCATCTGATATGTTTGCATGTAGATGAGAGCAAAGGTAGATTTTTTTTTTTTAACAGCACGTAGACAACTCAGTCGGTATGATGAATGAGTTTATTATTCTGTAAGGTGCTTATTATATTATGCTCCTCTTTGCCTTTGTCTTTAGGGAGAACTCTTTAACCACTTCAGGGATTGATTGCATTTGATCAGAGAGTAGTTTGTCTTTTGAATCCACTATCCTGGATGAAAGTCCACAAGTTTATTCTGTTTTCTGATGCAGTTGAAATTGCACCGTGTATGTAGTATACGAACGAGGACCAAATGCAAAGTTATTTCATAAGAGCCTATTTGAATTGATGAGTGGCTTTTTATTGCAGAATTATAATAGTGGATTGCAGGTAGGGGTGGAAAAGAGCCTGCGGGCTCATCCTGCCTGTGGCAGTTTTCAGATAATGCCCTTTTCCTTCTGCACCCTTCCTCTCAGCTCCTTCTTCCTTTGAAACTTGAAAATTATGGCTCATCCTTTCATGAAAAAAGACAATTTTCCCAGTTTGGTTGAACATTCCTGTTATGATGACCACAGGTGCTTCCCCTGCCTTCTGCCCCGGCTGGAGACCTTCTGCCTGGGCGATGGAGGAGTGGTGGGAAGCACTTTCCTTCTTCTCTCACGTAGCCATGGGTGAGCCAGCTTTGGGAGGGGGAGGAAGACTGGGTGGATAAGTGCGATGTACCCGCAGCATACGGCTCCTCTGAACGGTTTCCATGAGCTCTGATTTATTCTCCTAAGCTTCCACTTAGGTTTTCACTTCTCTGTAGGAACGCAGCGGTTCTGAAGTGCCTGACTGACAGGGGAGGATTTAAGGGAAAAAAAAAAGGTAGAGCTGGCTTCCAGGCAGTTTCACTAATTGCAGCTTATTATAAATTTAACAGATGAACTGTCAGTTTCTTGAAGGTGTGTGATCACCACAACCTTTTCCTGGATTCTGCGCTGGCTATAGAAGAAAATTAACCTCTAAGGTGCTAAACTAATGCAGTGCCTTTCATCACTCAATAAGGTGTTCCTTGGTTTACGGTTCGCAAGCTTCATTATTCCTTTTATCACATCTTTAATAATAGTGAACTGTGGTCTAAAAGATATCTTTGCTGTGGGGTTTTTTTATATATTTGTATTTACAATGGTTATTGTTGGAGGTATTGAAGAATTTTATTCTTCTCAGAGTCTTCTTGGAGTGAGTGAGGCTTTTGCCTTTCAATAAAATGGGTCATTTTATTAGTTTTCCCCCACAGATGTCTAATTTGATAGGCAGAGTAGGACTGAAATAATACTTTTTATCACTTGAAACTTCTGGGTATTTCATAGCTTCTAAAATAAATTCTGTAACTTGAGAAGCTAAACATTTATAAGTAGTTCATCTGTCTGATGTGAGATTTTTAAAGACGAAATATACATGTAGCACTTTCCTTAAAGTTTTTGGAAAGCATCCTGATTTTTCTGGGTTGGTGATAGCTTTTCCTCCTGTTCTTGTGACTCTCTGTATCATGTAATCCTCGCGTCATCATACTCCCTTTGCATTGTCAAAACCCTACATAACATCTTTGATTTTCTTTTAGTTTAAATCTCTGAAATTGCACTTGGATTTTATGTTGGCTGTGTTTCTGTTGTGTGACTTAGCCAGAGAGCACATCTGGGCGGCTTTTCTTGTACCTCTGACTGTCAACTGGCCATTCAAAAAGATGTTTTGACTCTGAAAGCTGGTATCTGTATGGTGTGCGATGGCCAGTGCTGGTGGCAGAGTCACCTCTCCCCTTTCTTCCCTGATCCTTCCCATGCAAAAAACAATTTCAGGAGCATCAACCACCTGGCCCTCATCTGGTTTGATCCTTTTGGTGAAGCTTTCGGTGGTAGGAAATGGCAGAAAATCGTAAGTTTATTTGAAAGTGATGTTGCAAAAAGAGAGAGCCACTGAAGTTGAGCAATTTCTAAGAAAGCAAGTAAAAGCATCGACACAGAGGTCAGGAGGTTGGCAAGTCAAGATTTTTTTCTGGTAAATTTAATTCACACTTTTTGCTAAATGTAAATGATAGCTTAGGAAAAAAACTGCTTGGAATACATAGTGAATGATGTTGCCAGGATACTTTCTGATCATGTTAATTAAACTGTCCCACAGATTTGGCTTAATTACTGCATAATTTGCATATTGGAAATGATGGTATGCTTTACTAAAGAAAGCTCCTATTCTGTTAACAGAAGGAACATTGTACATGAATTAATTTTCAGGGGAAGGAGTCTCTAGACTCATATAATGAAGTATCTTGAAAATAAAGTTAAGGTTTTTGATAATGAACTGACACATATCTCATTCCTTTTTGCAAGATCACATTTTACGCTTGCTCCACTAAGTTCCTTAGAGACCTCATCCCAACAGCCGCCCCCTTGTTGGCTATTTCTCTAATTACAAGAACCACTGTTGCTTTCAAGGTTACTGGTGGTGAAGCAGATATTAGTTAACTTGTGTAAAGTGGCAGGATATTTGTCTTGAGGCCCACATTTGATACTGCATGTGTGTTGGTGGTGATACACTCCACCACCCTCCCAAGTTAAACCTACTGTTAGGCTATCAGTTTCTATTTGTCTTGTGGGGTTTTTTGTTTTTTTTGTTGTTTCTTTAAGTTTCTGACATGTCTCTGGCGTCCTACTTGTGCCTCTCTTACAAATGGAGAAATGCAGAAATATCTGTTTGCTCATCCAGTGTGAGGGCAGGTGTTGCTGGTGGACACCCTGCTTGGAGTCCCCGGGCCATCCCGGGTGCCTGGCGGGGCAATGGGAGTAGCCATGTGCCTCCATGCCTCTGCCTTTGTAACCCTGGAAAAAGTGAATTTTGCATCTGCATTTCTGCCAGGGTAATTTTATAGCTCCTGTCCCTGCTGTTGCTTCGAGTTCAGTGGTGTTCCTGCAGCCGTGTTTAACTGCAGGTCTGTGGTAGTACTTTGGAAAAAGAAGATAAACATCGAAATTCCTGCATGAAATAAGACAAGATAGAAACTGTTGTGTTTTGGGAAAAAAATCTTCTGAATACAGTAATTTCCCTATTTAGACTGATAATTGCTTTGGATGATATCGTTGCTAGGATATGTGTTTCCGATGTGGCTTCTACTTTTTAATTCTTTTTTGATCTGTTTCCAAACAGGTGATCATAAACAGCACAATCACACCCAACATGACCTTCACTAAAACATCGCAGAAGTTTGGCCAGTGGGCGGACAGCAGAGCAAATACTGTGTTTGGTTTGGGCTTTCCCTCCGAGCAGCAGCTGACGAAGGTACGGGGCGGGTCATGGAATTTCTGCAAAGGCTGTCTTGTTTCATATTAGTGAAAAATTGCATCTACCCATCTGACCTCTTCTGAGCTGCATGGTTCTGCAAGTCCTCTTCATTCGTGCCAGTTGCCCATCTCCTATAATTACCCAACTTCTGTATATACAGAAGCAGACAGTATTGCAAACTGCTTAGTCAAAACCATAAATTAAGTCTGACCACTGACAATGGTACTCACAAGGAGACCTCGATGGTATCTTGCCCAGTGTGGCTAAAAGCATTTGTGTTTTCAGCTATTTACAGAAACAACCCGAACTCTGTAGTATTTTTTCGCATCTCCCTGGCCTTTGTGCTCCTTTCAGCTGAAAGTGGCACCAAAAGCAAAGTGAACCACTGATGTGCCAGGTCTGTTGGGTGACATCAGGGCTGCTTAATGTGTCTGAAGGAAGAGGGTTGCTGTGCACCCTCAGAAATGTGAGTTTTGATGACTTGCTGCGGTTGGTAGCTAAGCGAGGTAAAGGAGTTGCCAGCCCCTGGGGCTTGCTGGTGCCCTCGTTTGCTGGTGCCCAGTGCTGGTGGGGGCAAGCTCTCGGGAGGCTAAGTAAACTGATCTGGGTTAAAACAATACTGCATTTTTGGCATTTCAGCTCAGTGGTGTGATTTGCAGCCCTGACCCCAAGCTGCTTTATCACAATCCTGAGGAGGTGGTGGTGAGTTGCAGCAGTGACAGGGGGATGAGTGGCCGGGGAGGTCTGATGCCAGGTTTGCTGGCAGAGCTGCCTGTCCCAGAGGGAAAACCTGGCCAAGGGTTTGGTATTAATGCAACACTTCCCTGAACCAGGGACTGGCTACAGCAGCAGGCTTGCAAAGTCTAGAGCTGCCTCTTGTCATGGATAACGAGCAGTTTAAAATACATCCTCTGTCATTAGATCAGTGGTCTTGCCAAGTGCTCATCAAGCAGCTGAGATGTTTGTTTGTTCATGTAGGAAGATAACCCCTACTTATCTAACACATAGTTGACACCTGAAGCATGGCCACTTGGCCATGGGTTTTGTCAGTTAACTCAACATTGTGTCCTTGGGCATGGCACGCTGTCTCTCCTGTTGCTGTCATCTTGTGTGCTTAGATAAGAAAAGAATCAGAACAAGGTGTTTCTTGTAGTGTCTAAAACAGCAAAGTCAGACCATTGCAACAGAAGGAGGACTTTTCCATCGACTGAATTGTTATAGGAATTTATTATACTAAGTCTTGTCTTACCGAGTTTTCGCAATTTCCAGAGAATTGCATTTTTTGTAACTATTTCTTAAAGGTAAAGCATATTTTCACGTCAAATTATTTTTGGACTTGGGACATCCATAAAGGTGCCATGACAATAATCTGCTCTTCTGGGATACTAAGGCCACCCAACCAATCACATACAAAACTGTTTTTTAACGATGAGGTGCTGGTTATGTTTTATGATGCCTACCCAAGTGTAGAGGACTGCTCATTTCACCTCTGCATATTCTCACCTCCTGTGGCAAAGAGGTGTTCCTAGCAGCTAATAGGTGGTATGGGAACATGGGAGGATTAAGGTTGGACCTAGGGGAACAGTTTGTTTTGAGTAACAGATAAGCATGGTACAATGCAACATTTATACACCTAATGAAAGAATTAGCGCGTTAGGATAGTAATTTTTAATCCTGGATTAATGGAGTTGCACCTCTGGAATGTAGCATACGATCACACGGTACCTCGGTGCTGGCTGGGGTTAAACGTGCTCCACACATGGAGCAGGAGGTGCCGAGGCTGGCTCAGGAGACAGAGGTGTAACAAGGCTGGAGGTACATTTGGAGGTCCTTGCACCCAAATCAGAGAGATTTTATCATATTCTCCAAAACTGTCCAAACACATTCTTAGAATAAAATTAATACTGGTATCCAGCAGCTCTTTAATGTTCACGTGGCTGAACTAGAGCCAATCTGAGAAACACGTCGTGTGGGCACAGGGGCCTCGGCACCAGCTGTTTCTCTCAGATGGGTTTGCACATCTGTTTGCACCGCACGATCTGCTGAAGAGCCCACTGCCCACTGCCTTCTCCTTGCAAGAGAAGCTTCCCAAATCAGCGGAAAGACTTTTTTTCTGTTCAGAATATTGAAGGGGAGCGCTTCTGAAAATGGCTTGAGATGAGCTATTTTAAAAAAAATTAAAAATCTGACAGTTATTTAGCTGGAAAATGTAAGAAAACCTGGTTTATTACCACCATGCAAAGCAGTGGGACAAAGATATCCCTTGTCATCCATGCTCCTCAGTTTAATTATTGAACCATTAGTGAGAAAGATCAGAGATGGTGGAGAGATTACAGATGTATAAGTGTATTGGGAATAGTAAAATCAAGTTTAATTTTAAGTTGATATCATTATACTCTTATAAAAGATATAAATTAAAGCTTGCCAGGTTTACTGGAAATAATTGAAGCTTTTAGTGAGGAATTGGAAGGACACAATAAAACTCCACTAAACCAGAGATCAATAGCCCTGGCTTAACATAAATAAATAAATAAACAAATAAACCTGAAGAATGTCTGCTAAAAATAATGAATAATAATGAGACAGGAGAGGAGGTTAGCATGCCTAAGAACATCTGCATTTTTAAGTATATTGGTTGGCCTAATAAAAGATATTGCCTCTTCCTAATGCCTTGCTTCTCTTGAGATACTTCAGCATTAATCCATACCTGTAGGGAAAAGCAGTTCAAATTAAACATAAACCATTAATGAAAACTGCATTCAGTGACCTAGTAACCTAATTACCATTCACATTGATTGGGAGAATCCCAGGGCTTAAAGTTGATGTCCTGCTCAGGGTCCCTTTCCCCTCTTGCGGGACTCGCTGACCCTCCTTTCCCCCCTTCCCACCCTCTCCCTCAAAGCATTGTTCAAACATCACAACAGCCAAACTGAAACAGGAATCAGAAGAGAATTCATGGTGTGCCGGAGTGTGATGGAGAGGCAGGACCGGTGCTGTAAAGGTAGTGATGTGTTTTGCACATGAAGCAGTTAAGTAAAATTTCTGCAATCATCCTGGATGCTTGGAGGCAGACGTGCTCTCTGAGGAGCTGTAGGCAGTCAAGGGCACAGGAACAAAGATTTATACAGGTGAGAAACCCAGTAAACCCAGGCTTTGCACATCATAAAGCTACTGCAGTCAGCATCTGGGGAGCACCGGACTCTACGTCTCTGCGTGTGCCAGGCGCTGTGTTGGAGGGGGAAAGCTCGGAGCAGGGCCTGCCCCTGCCCCCAGCACAGCCCTCCCAGTCCAGCTGGCATTGCCCCTGCCAGCGCCCTCTGCAAATTACTGGCCACTTTCTGGAGTAAATAGCCTTTTTTTGCTGCCGATCTGCCCAGTACCGAGGGCTCATCCAAAAAAACCATAGGGCAAAGGCACACATGTGTTGTGGGACACGGCACAGCAGTGCTCCCCAACGGGAACGTCGCATCACCCAGCCTTCTGCAAACCAAGAGGGCGATGAAATATTTATGAGACTGCTTTGGGTGGGAGCAGCTGTTTCATCTATCTGACACTGGCACAATTTGTCAGTAGGAGATGGAAAATATTGTGCCAGATCAGCAGCTTAAAATTTACACATTCAAAATAATACTTTTTAATGTCTAAAAAGCTAGGAAGGTCTATTAAAATATATATTTTTTTTTTTCCCAGGTGGCAAGCTGGCTGCAGATTTGAACAGCCTTTAAATAATTAGTGCAATGTGCAGTAGCATCCTTGAATCCCCATCAAATTTCACTGGCCAAGACTTATAATCAAGAGGGCTCATGGGCTGCAGCAGCCTTAGACTGAACGGCTTCACAGGCCGTCGGTAGCAGCAGATCTTTTCCATATTGCAGCTTGGTCTCACAGCTTCCTGGGGCATAGGAAGACACATCATGTAATCCATGATGGACTATTGGCGTGGTCTTTAGTTGGCATTTCTCCTACTCCAGTCTTTTTTTTTTTCCCTAATTTTGCGGAACTTTGTCTGCCCAAGGACAAGGGTGGAGGAAAGGGAAGATGAAGGGAGTGAAGATGGATGGAGAAAGAGCATGATGAATTTTTTTAGTTTGTTTTAGATATTTAGATGTGCATTGTCCCTTGAGAACACATTTACCAAGTTTTCATTTACTAAATAGAAGATTATTTCAGTCTTTAATTAGGAATTAGGGCTACCAAGACGATTAGGGGACTGGAACACCTCTCTTATGAAGAAAAGCTGGGGGAATTGGGTCTCTTCAGTTTGGAAAAAAGATGACTGGGGGGGTGGATCTTATCATGCTTATAAATATTTAAAGGATGGGCATCAGGAGGATGGGGCCAGGCTCTTTTCAGTGCTGCCCAGTGGCAGCACAGGAGGTAATGGGCACAAACTTGAGCACAGGAAGTTCCACCTAAACATGAGGAGGAACTTCTTTCCCTTGAGGGTGGCAGAGCCCTGGCCCAGGCTGCCCAGGGAGGTGGCGGAGTCTCCGTCTCTGGAGACATTCAAACCCCCCTGGAGGCGTTCCTGTGCCCCCTGCTCTGGGTGACCCTGCTCTGGCAGGGGGTTGGACTAGATGGTCTCCAGAGGTCCCTGCCAACCCCTGCCATTTTGCGATTCTGTAATTTCACATTTAAAAAGCACTCACTATTGTTGCAATGGTTTCATAGCTCAAAGTCAACTTAGGTCTTGGAGGTGGCACCTGATTTTGCAGTATCAATTATTTGTCCATTATTTGTGTTTGGGACAGAAGAAATCAGTTACTGGAGAGACAGCATCTCTTTAATTTCTGCTGGTGGTGAGGCGCTGTGGCCATGCCATCACTCTCGGAGATGGCCTCGGCATCTGGGTAGCTTCAGGAAAACCTGGTTTGCTGCTGTAGCAATTAGTGTTGGTAATGCAAGACAAGTTTGGGCTGTCACCACCGTATTGCTGCACTCAGAAGAGTAATCAAGTGAAAGGCTTTAATTTCATAACAAGCCAAGTGATCCTCTGTAGCTTTCAAAAATAGACTGTTAGTAAAATCTAGCAGGTATTAATTAGCTGAAAATTAAAAAGAAGTGGCAGCAGAACTCTTTATGGACTGCCTGTTTCCAAGTGTATGGGGTAAACAAAAAACAGACAGTCTTTCACTGCCATTTCTGATACAGCTGTCTTTACATTCGTAACAACAATAAGAATAAAGGGTGATATTTTGGCTCTTAAAGCCAAGGATCTGTCAGTAAGATGGTGAAAAATTCAGTTATTTGTACTTGTTTCTAAAAGCAAATGCGTTAAATACATGTGTTGATAAACTAAAGGCATGGCTGCAATCTATTGTGCAATGAGATCATTATTGGTTTGATATTGAAGATTTGCTCAGTCATATACAATTTTTTATTATGGAAATGTGGGAGGACGTCCTTCTCTTCTCAGCTCATGTGATTTTTCACAGCAGTCTCCTGCGTGCTTTATGAAGATAGCTGCAAAAATAAAATTTGATAGATCACTTCCAATTCTTTTTGTCTTTTCATATTTCATATGGGCCATGAAGAACCCTCATAAATTTTTCATACTTGCCCATAAAGATTTATTGTAAAAGAGAGACTCAAAACAGCCCTTTACTATTTGCAAGAAAGCCAAGTGCAGGACTTACTGTTGACACAATATTTTAGAAATAATCAGTTTGTTGTAGCTGTTTTGTCACAGCAGGAAATACATTTAGTGTAAAGTTGGAGTTAAATCACTTAAGGCAAAAATGTAATGTAGCTGTTCCTAATGATCTTTATAGTGCTGCAAAGGTAATCAAGTCATTTGTGTGTGTGATGACTGCACATGCCATCAGATAGCAACTGCTGCCATCAGAGAGCACATACTTTGCATACGCAATTCCAGCGGTTGTACAGAAAACAGCTGGATTCAAGAGCTTGATCTTCATTCACAAGCATCATCACACATCGTAGTCTACACCCAAAATTTCACTCGCCTTTGAATGTGCTCGTCCATGGGATTTAAGAATGATGTGCGTGTGTTTGTTGGAAATTTCCATTTGTGTGTGTTACACAAAACACAGGTGCCTCCATGTGAAAATCCAGATTCCTCTTAGCCCAGTTGGAGATTTGTTTTGTCAGTCTTTATAGCCCCAGTATTTTACTGAGAGAGAGCGTAATAAATACCTGCTGCAAATCTAAAAGTTAAAAGATAAGATTAGTAAGTGGATAACAATTCTCCCCATTCTCCGACTACAAAATGTGATGGGTTTTTTCATGCTTTTATTTACAATTTTGTCATAAGCGTTCTGAATTATCTGAGAATATAATGGCAATGCTTTTATTCACAAAGTGTGCAATGAAATACATCTATTTATATTTTTACTTTTAATATGTCCTTCCTTGCTAGCATGTCAAGTTTCTCAAAACACAGGCAAGCAAGACCGAGCTGCTTTAGCAGGAAGACAAAGTTACTCATTCTTATACTGGATACACCTTAATTAAAAAAAATAAATTATGTATTATGCCTTTTCTTTCATCTTTGCAATCCTCCTTTTAAAACTTTAAACACCGTTTAAAGTGTTTAAAGCCCTGCAGCCCTGACTGGCTGAGATAATAGCTGTATTTCAAAAGTGCCAGGCTGGCTTCGGAGCAGATGTCCTACAGCAACTTGTAGAGATTGGGATCGTTACTTTTCATCTTTATCCTTCCTTTACCCTGCTTCCCCCAGTTTGATATAACCCTCTTACAGGAAGCATTCAAGCCTTTTCCTGAAGTCTTCTGCCTTCATTTTTGCCAGTAATAAAAAATTAGACCAGAAAAGCTGTGTTTTCATATGGCCCCATAGTACATTAAGATCTACCTTCTCATTTTTTCTGTCTCTTGATAATCCCTTGCTTGCATCCTGCAGATGAGCTCATTTGCATTATTTAATTTAATTGACTTGCTTTTAGAAACAGAAGACATTGATAATTTTTTTATCCAAACATATGTCTTTAATACTTTCAACTTTAAATAGACTGTCAACACCAATTGAAACAGAGGAGGGGGAGGAAATAAGCAAAACCAAATCAAACCAGGAAACGCTAATAGCTCATTTTATTCTCCATGGGTTTTTACTGTGATCAGCCAGAGCTACAGAGATGTCCCTCTTTTAGAAACACCCCTGTTCCTTTTGAAAGAACCTCAGTGACAAAGAATTAAAATGTTTTTTCTTGCCAAAAATTTTAAGTTATTGAAATGAGTTGTTCACTTTTGGAGGTCATGAACCCTATAAAGACAGTAATCTGAATGATTTAATAGATGATAAATCATTTTAATAAATACCTTTCATGCTTTTTCCAGTTTGCAGAGAAATTCCAAGAAGTAAAAGAAGCTGCCAAACTAGCAAGAGACAGATCTCAAGAGAAAATTGAGACCTCAAGCAATCATTCCCAGGTTTGTAATTTAGCTTTAATACCTGTATGCATACAGGATAAATAATTTAAAGTTAAATTTTCTAATGGACTGTACTAGCTTCTGACAGCAAGCTTAAAGTATATAAAATGAAGATTGCTGAAAGTAATTGTCAGCTGCTGGACATTAACATTGTCAGAGGAATATTTTTCATCCATCCATGCTCTTTGCCTTCGTTTATATCTATTTTTTTTAAGCAATTCTTGAGCTGTTATAACTTTTTTAATAGCAGAAAGTACATCCTTTGATTTGTACTGCTACGCTTACTCGGGTCACTGGAAAGTAAGGCAGTGTAGTGCTTCAGCAGGCAGTAAATGAGATTCATCGAGATACTTCTTTTTGTCATCTGTCTAACCTACTTTTGTAGGAGTTCAGTTTGCCAGTGGAGGGACTGACTTTGTGGCCATAGTGTTTCATTGCCCAGGTGTGACTGATGGAAAGCTGTGGGCTGGGAAGAGAGGCTGTGTTGGTGTTGCGTATTTGTACAATGCACTTTTCTAGACAGCACACCTTGTTATAGCTAAGTACCTCCATGTCCCGGGAAATCGAGATTTCTCACAGATTGAGGAAGTTGAGGGTTGTCCCAGTGTCTCCATGTTTGACTCTCAATTCATACGCAGTGCGTTAGGTAAGAATGAACCCTGCGCAGCAGGCGTTCTTGGCCTGAGTTGGAAGAAAGTTAGACGAATTTTGGTCAGAGAGAAATTAAGCTGCACGATCAGAAAAGAAGTTGCTGAGTGCTCTTAGTCTCGCAACTACCCCCTTTGTGCGGTCCACGAAGATTGATCTGAGAGCCTGACTTTGCGTACTCACTTTTTGAAGACTTTGGCCATGGCCTTTATGGTTCACTTTGTTGTTCTCTGTTGATGATCAGAACCAAGCAGTCTACGAATGGTATCTCTTTGGAGGAGCAGTATCTTCTTTTTTTTTTTATCTTTAGTTTGAACTCTGTGCTTCCAGATGCACTATATTCTTTCATTATCTTAAAAAAACCCGAAACAACACTTGTAAAACACAAGCCTGTTCAGTTAAAACACTTTAAAAAATTTTTTTAACACTTTATATTTCCATTTTTGTATCATTATAATTTTTTCATTCTTTCTAAACAGACCAGCTTTGCAGCCAAGATGTAAAGGGTATGTGTTTGTTACCATGGTTCTGCCAGGAGAGCATATGCAGCCTAGGGCTCAGCAGGGTGGTGTGGGATCAAGATTGCAAAGAAACTGGTGATGTGGCATTGCAGGAGATGCAGGGGATGCCCAGCATTCATTTGTGTGTTGTGCTGCAGGAATCTGGACGTGAAACACCATCTTCCACTCGAGCATCTAGTGTGAATGGGACAGACGACGAGAAAGCATCACATGGTGGTCCTGCTGAGGCACACCTCAAGTCTGAGAATGATAAATTAAAAATTGCTCTAGCCCAAAGGTGAAGTTCCTTTAATACCTAAATTGCATTGGAGTAGTGTGCTGTGATTATCTGATGGCTAATGATATTAACAGAAATTATTCAAATGCAATTGCGCTAATTTAAAATGACACAGCAGAATGGATGAATGAGCAGATTTTAGCAAGTATGTCTCGGTATCCAGTTGAGCCATGCTTACTGTTTATTTTTTTCCTGGTCCAGTTTGTGATGAAATAAGAACTTTTTTACTCTGCTGATGCCAACTCTTATAGCCACTTTTGTTTGCGAAGTTTTAGAGCTACAGAAACAACATTAAAGCCATGGGGGAGCAATTGCTGCTGATAACATGTGAAGCCAATCTCTTTTTCCTCTTTGAGTTTGCTACATTTACTTTGATGAAAATAGATATGGATATTTAAAATTATAAAAGGGAATGAACTCAACCATAAAAAGTTGAAACGAGAAATATAATTCCACCAGGCTGCTAAGAAGTCTTCAGGGGATGTTTCTAAAGCTGTGGACAATGCCTCTTCAAGTCACATTTTTTGCTATTTGCTTTGATAAATTATTTGAAAATGCTGAGAAGAGTAATTTGCAGCCATAGTGAAAATACAGGTGTTGGAATATGCAAAGTTATGACATTAAAATAGAATCATTCTCTACTGGGATCTTGCCTTATCTACCTCTTGCATATGAATATATCTGTGAATGAAAAGAAAAGCTAACACGATCAAGCTACTCTTAAAAAAGCTATTTAAAAAACAAGGCAGCAGCACCGTAAGCAGCGCTACCCAGTGAGCAATTCTAAGGTTGCATATAATATATTTGCAGTACATCATCTCTCTTTATTGACACTTCAGTAGCGTAACCTATTTCAAATCATAACATTTGCTCATTCCTCCTGCTGAAGACACCTCCACAGGCAAGTAGTGACTGGCGTGTGGGGACCTTCAAAGCCTCCCTTCCATTCACTCTTTAATCTCGTGCTCTACGCTGCAGCTTGAAGCTTTGGGGAATGAGTAGTTTAATTCTTCAGCGTTATGTAACACTTCTATATTTAAGGCTGAGCATTAAAAAATATAAATCAAATATAAGCAGTGTCAACCCCCTGACATCTTCTGTCCTGAGTTACCGTACCATCTGCAAATATGCAGAGTCGCTTTGTTGCCTGGGTACCAGGTGCCCAGGTGGGTGCTGAGCGAGATGTGGCCACCCCGCTCTGGAGGGGAACATGGACTATGCACGGCCCCGGAGAAAAAACCTGTTTGGAAATGGTAGAGATCGCATCCATCTGAGTATGCTTGATCTTATAACAACAGGTTGTCAGCAAACATGCACCGCGGGTGGATGAGTTTGCAGGCAGGTAATGCTACGCAGGATTATAAGGTGAAGCCTCCTAATGGCACCCTGGTTTTCTCAGTTCATCCAATGTGAAGAAGTGGGAGACGGAGCTGCAAACGCTGCGGGAGAGCAACGCCAGGCTGACCACGGCGCTGCAGGAGTCCGCCGCCAGCATCGAGCACTGGAAGAAGCAGTTCTCAGCCTGCAAGGAGGAGAACGACCAGCTCAGGACCAAGGTAGCAGAGCACACCCACAGGAGAGCCGGCCCTTCTGTCAGCCGCTCCTGACGTTGCTCTTTCTCTTGGTTTTCTGCTGCTTTGTCTCTGCGTGTGTTAGGAGGCAGATTTTGTCTTTGAAAAGGAGGTGCAGGGGGGGTCAAGCAGCTGCTTCTCTCTGCACACAGCGGACAGGGAAGTTCCGAGGGCTGGGGATCGGTGGGAGGACCGGCGCTGCCACGTCACGTGAAGCTCCCTTCTCTTGGTTTGGGAGACTTGGCGTGGGCAGGGGCTGCTGGCTGGGGTGATAAAGCAGAAAGTTTTAAGTAGGAGTACTATTTCATACCCCTTTCAAAGCTGGTTTTAAACTGCCAGGTGATGAATGAGCAGAAGGCAAGGTTATGGGCTGGTTACCCACGGGAAACCAAGCTGGGAACCCCTCAGTATGAGAAGCAAATCCCGACGGCAGGAGGGGAACGAGGACGGAGTTATGCCCTCAGCTGGGCTGTGAGCCGGCTCCTCCAGCGCTAACACCAGACACATCTCATCCAGAAACCTGTCAAGAGGCACCATCAAAAGCCTTTTTCCCCCCTCCATTACTGAGCACAGCATTTCTCAGCAGTGTAAGACGGAGGGTGAGCAGCGGCTACAGCAGAGAACAATTGAGAAGTTTTAAATTTTTAAAGGCTCAGTCTAGAGCAGTCATTGGTATTGTCTCTCAAATAATCCCATGCTATCTGTCAAGAGCTGGTAGCAGCCCCACACAGTGCTAGCACCAACGCGGGCACGGGGGAGCCTGGTTTCCATGAGCATTGCTGGCAGGGTAATTTCACATTATTCATCTTAAATGTCTTTGAAAGAGCTGGACCCTTTCCCTGCTCACTTAGATGGATCACTGGGACGTTTGGTGTAGAGATCAGGTTGCATCAGTCTGGTGAGGATTTTTTTTGTTTGTTTAGTGTTTGCTTTCAAAGAGGGGAAGGAATTTCATATCTTTTTGTACGTCAGTAGGCTGCAAATAGTATTTCAGCGTTGGAGGTGGCCTGGGTTGCCTGTCAGCACGAAAATCCATGTGGAGCAACCTTTTACCCTGGCGGATTCTCTCTATTCACATTTATTTTAGGTGTACATAGTAATAACTCAGAGATCAAACCAGAGCTGTGTTAACTGATGTTAGATTAACAAATTAATATTAATTGTTACATGTTTGGGTTATATTCTATCTCTTTTGGACAGGGGAGAAGTGAGAGCCAGGAACACTATGCTATAAGAAAATAGCATAATTTGTTATTTTCTGCTAACGGCTAACTACTAATTTGTAGTTTTTTACTTTTCTGTACTGTTACAGAGAAAAGTTGTTCTCATTAACTGATGAAACATGCCACATCTCAGTAGCTGTAGCATAGGTAGGAAGAGATTATTAAAACACTGCCTTGCTACAGCTGCAAAGTCATCATACCAGTGACTATCCAGGCTGTGCAGCAACACTGTCTGTATAACATGCTGTCTTTTTGCTGTGCAGAGAGCTTTTCCTGAGCTTTTCCCCCGAGTAGGTTCCTTGCTCGGTGCTCAGGCGGCGCCAATGCAGCGCCCTGGGAAGTTCCTTCTCCTTTATTAATTGGGTCAGAATTTTTTGCATATTGCTCTACCTTCAAGTGAGGGAAGTTATAATCCCAAAGCAACATAAAGCTCAGAATTAAAGTACATCCCTTAATGAGCTGGCCCGTCAGCCTATGGGAAGTGCATCTCCTGGGAGCTAAGTCCAGAGCTGGCAGGAGGAGGTATGGAGAGAGCAAAGCACATCCCTGGGCGAGAGAACAAAGCGGCGTGCGTTACTCTGAACTGGTTCTCCCCGCAAAGTTTTGATGTTGTCTCTCTCATACTCCAGCTAGAATAACAAGCAACCCTGGTGGGGGCAAAGCTGGGAGCGCTGGAGAGATTTCTTCTCCTTGCTGCGTTAAGAAAACCTATCCCTTACAGTCCTGTGTTGGTTTCACAGAAAAGGAGTGTGGATTTTATCCCCAGCCCCACTTATTTTAGCAGCACATTCCTGAGTAATTAGACGAGATACTGTGCAAGAGAGAATAAACACAGTCCCGAGGCTTCCTAATAGATGTGTGAATTGGCTCTTTTTAAGGAAAGCAGCGATAATTTTGTTGCAGTGAATCAAGTGCTATGATCTAAAAACAGAGAAAATTGTCCGTGCTTCCTTCTGCTCGGTGGAGCAATGCCCCTTTACATCAGGCGTGGTCTGCCCAGATTTTCATAAATTTGAAAAATTTCACCTAATGTCTGGCATTTCTTAAAGATTGAAGAACTGGAGGAACAGTGCAACGAAATCAATAAAGAGAAGGAAAGAAATGCACAGCTGAGTAGACGTCTCCAGGAACTGGAAACAGAACTTCAGGACAAAGAGCTGGTAAGTGCCCTGCACACAGAAATGGCATGTTTTAGGGTCTGAGGGGGTCTGTCTGCCTCTCGCTTGGGACGTAGATTTATGGACTGGCTTACCTACAGCCAGACGCAGCCCAATGTCTCAGGGTGTCACCCCTTTCTCGATTTTCCATGTACAACTCCAGCAATAGTTTGATAGGGTTCCTCAGGTTTCAGTTTCATGACGTGTTATACACTGTGGCAGTGCACTTTAATTTGGCAGTGGCCAGTCCAGCCCAAACCACAAGTGGTTAACAAACATTATACTTGTAGGTGTACAACACTTTATTCCTAATAGAAGAGCTGCAGTGGTGAAAACA
Organism: Rhinoptilus africanus; assembly: GCA_013400135.1. NCBI lineage: Eukaryota > Metazoa > Chordata > Aves > Charadriiformes > Glareolidae > Rhinoptilus > Rhinoptilus africanus. The sequence goes on along the minus strand of VXBO01014427.1, from coordinate 578,978 downwards.
AATTGCCCAAAGCCAGACAGATGTGTGCTGGTTGCCAATCCTCATGTCCTGAATTCCCATAGACATCAAGAGTATCATTAAAAAGGCATCATTTACAAAATCACTTGGCATTTGTGTAACAAATCCTATTTCTTTTTCTGGATGGCTTGTAGTCTTCAGCTTTGCCATTTTACTGTCTCCCTCTGATCTCAGGACTAGTGCCAAGAGTGAGAAATTCAGATTCATTTTAGAGTACCCCAGTTTGTCATTTTTGACATACAGGGTGTTCTTTTTTTTCTACGGAGAATGATATTGATGGCTTGGAGCCCCCGAACAGTGGGAAAATAATGGGATCCTTCATTTTTTCCTTCATTACAGTGACCAAATGCTCTGTGCTGGCTGAAGAAAAAAAGCTATCAGCAGGTGCAGTAAAGTTTGCCATGTGCCATTACAGCATCTCTGCTGGTGCTCTTAAAAGCAGTGCTGTTAGGGGTTTTAAGATGGAACAAGGAAATAGTTTAGGGAGATGGATTTTGATGCACTGTTATAAATATGCTCTTCAGCCCCATATTTCAAAGGAAAATGTCATGCTTTCTTCCCAACCTTTCTGTGGTAATAGCATGTATAATAACCCTTATTCTCTGCTAGCGTTTTCCTCAAGATTCACATTTTTATGGTACCAAATGAACCAGAAAGTTGATTGACTTGTGAATATTACATGCCTATCTTCCATTTACACTGACAATATACTAACTTGTTTTCAAACTGCATACTTACATTAGCAGGTTCCTCTTTAGGTCTAAACCACCCGTAAGTAACGTTTTCATGGTTTTCAATTCAAACCAGCATGAAGCCTGCTCATGGACGTTGCTGTGTAAGAGGAGCTGCTGATACCCTCTTCGTGTAGGAAGAGAGGAGAGAGAAATGTAAAGACATGGGAATCAAGATGATATTACACCTAGTGAATATCTAGTGAAATATTTATATATATATATATATCATAAGCCATACAACATACAACACGCACACACTGTATCATACTATATATAATAAGTATACAGTATACTAGTGTGTGTATATCGTAAATATATATAGTATAGTATATTTATATTTTGAGATATGAACCCCCAGACATTATTTATGTGTATACAGATATATATATATGCACAGGAGCTCATATCTCAAAACAAAGGCTAGGTTACCCTTTCTTTCCCCTCTACTGTCAGCTGGCACGTTGCCTGGATATAGTTACTCTTACAGTAGTTAAATTGTTCAGTGCAGTTCACAAAAAATCTGCAGTATTATATGATTTGTCTTCTTACATGAATGTAAACTACTGCTGAAAAACTGGGAGGAAACAATAAAACCAAGTAGAGTTGTCCTGGGATTCCAGACTTTCTCTAAAAAGAAAAGAATTTATTGATGTAATGGGGCTTTTGGCAAACCTTGGAAGAAAGTAACATGATCTCCAGGATACATAGGNCATGTCCTGAATTCCCATAGACATCAAGAGTATCATTAAAAAGGCATCATTTACAAAATCACTTGGCATTTGTGTAACAAATCCTATTTCTTTTTCTGGATGGCTTGTAGTCTTCAGCTTTGCCATTTTACTGTCTCCCTCTGATCTCAGGACTAGTGCCAAGAGTGAGAAATTCAGATTCATTTAGAGTACCCCAGTTTGTCATTTTTGACATACAGGGTGTTCTTTTTTTCTACGGAGAATGATATTGATGGCTTGGAGCCCCCGAACAGTGGGAAAATAATGGGATCCTTCATTTTTTCCTTCATTACAGTGACCAAATGCTCTGTGCTGGCTGAAGAAAAAAAGCTATCAGCAGGTGCAGTAAAGTTTGCCATGTGCCATTACAGCATCTCTGCTGGTGCTCTTAAAAGCAGTGCTGTTAGGGGTTTTAAGATGGAACAAGGAAATAGTTTAGGGAGATGGATTTTGATGCACTGTTATAAATATGCTCTTCAGCCCCATATTTCAAAGGAAAATGTCATGCTTTCTTCCCAACCTTTCTGTGGTAATAGCATGTATAATAACCCTTATTCTCTGCTAGCGTTTTCCTCAAGATTCACATTTTTATGGTACCAAATGAACCAGAAAGTTGATTGACTTGTGAATATTACATGCCTATCTTCCATTTACACTGACAATATACTAACTTGTTTTCAAACTGCATACTTACATTAGCAGGTTCCTCTTTAGGTCTAAACCACCCGTAAGTAACGTTTTCATGGTTTTCAATTCAAACCAGCATGAAGCCTGCTCATGGACGTTGCTGTGTAAGAGGAGCTGCTGATACCCTCTTCGTGTAGGAAGAGAGGAGAGAGAAATGTAAAGACATGGGAATCAAGATGATATTACACCTAGTGAATATCTAGTGAAATATTTATATATATATATATATCATAAGCCATACAACATACAACACGCACACACTGTATCATACTATATATAATAAGTATACAGTATACTAGTGTGTGTATATCGTAAATATATATAGTATAGTATATTTATATTTTGAGATATGAACCCCCAGACATTATTTATGTGTATACAGATATATATATATGCACAGGAGCTCATATCTCAAAACAAAGGCTAGGTTACCCTTTCTTTCCCCTCTACTGTCAGCTGGCACGTTGC
>VXBO01014427.1:552570-567497 GCA_013400135.1 Rhinoptilus africanus | reverse complement strand
TTTTTTTTTTTTTTTTGAACACTTAGCCTAGAAATACAGTCTTTGGATGAAGGTGCCTATACCTCCAAAAAATGTTATATGCACATTTGAAATAGGTTTATTTTTCCTTTATGGTCATTTGGTTACCTAACAACAGTGGCACTTACAAGAAAGGCACTTGAGAAAAGTCTGTCTGTGTTTTCGGTTATGTTTGGGTTTGTTTTGGGTTTTTTTTAACACGGGTCAGCAATAATTATTTCAGCCATATACTAGCTAAAAAGACTGATAGCATAAGATTTGTGAACTAAGCTTCTAAGTTGGCAGTACGTTGATTAACTTGGGTATGTGAAGAGGGAGTTATCCTCAATAAAAGAGTATTTTGCAGCATTTAGATGTTTTCGTTTGATTGCCTAATAGTGATCATGAACATACTGTTCTATAAAACTCATCTTGAGTGACAAAAAAAGCACATCGTTTTTAACATGAATATACCCCTTGTAGTTGAAAGTTCTGAGAGTGTTTTAGTGTGGTCTGCTATACCAAAATATTTAGATTATTATGAGATTTTTAGTACTAAAGATAAACATACACCCTGTTTTTACTGTTTCAAGTAAAGTTTAGTGAATGACTGACAATTTGTTGATATACAACTGTAGGAAAACACTGCAGCGCTCTACATGTATATTTTTATTTGGGTTTATTATATTTAGTATATGGTTTAATGAAAACTGAAGTGTTTACTACAGTTGGATCATTGTAAAAACATCTCTTACCTCATCATTTTGTCTGCTGTGAAAAGTACTTTCCTCTTCCTTTTTTTCTTTTTTTTTTCCCAGTTGCCCATGGACAGTCAATGTTAACATTTAGACTCCTAGTAGCAGTAAATGCTGGGTTTTATATATATAAAAGGAAAACTTGATTTTTTTCCTTTATGAACTTATTATATAACTTTGTGATTTTTATCTGATTTTATTGTAACATAAAGTTGTTTTATGTAAAAATATATAGTTTAAGTAAAATTCTTGTCTTGCTGTCTTCATTGACTTCAGAAAATGAACACCCTTCCTCTGTCGCAGTTGCAAATCTGAGATCAAGGCAATGCTGCCCTTTGGTAAGAGGAGCATGGTTTTGATCTATACATATGTTACAGTGCCTTAGATGAGCTTAAAAACTTTTTTTTTGTAGGAGAAGTTGTAAAACATTTGGTTTTGACTCGCTTTAATGCTGTTAGTGCATCCAGGTGGGAGTCTAGGATTGCACTGGGTACGTACTCGTACTTACTAAACTGGAAAAGCAGCATCTAGAAATATTTTGTTGTGAAATTTTGGACTTACTACACGCAGAGAAAGGCTGGTCACTCAGAGAAGGGTTTCTTTCACCCTGTTTGGGAGATGCTCTGGACTAAAAACCCTCCTGTGAATTCTGTAACTGCTGTAGCAGGCCCCGGTGGCAGCTAGAGCTGCTATTTTCTCTGGAGGAGGTAACTAGGACTAAGAATAACCCTCTGTATTGAAATTAGAGAGGTTTTGACACTAATCTCCCTCATCAGCACATCGTGGTTAATAAGAGCCCTCTCAGAAGACACTGCTTCCCAAGGTCCCTGCTGTTGTCTGGTGACACAGCCCTCACTCAGCAGGGCAGCCCTGGTAGGGAGTAACGCTGAAGTTCATCGACAGACAGCACGTACGATGGTCTCAGCATCATCGCATGCATCATACAGATGCTGTTTGCTGTCTTTGCACCAAACCAGCCTACCCTAAAGGAAATAAGAAGGTTTGAAGACTGTTAAATGACCGCGGCTCATCGTGTCTTTGTTACTCTGGGCTACAAGGCTGCAAATGTCAGCGCTGGGGCAAGAGAGAAACACGTCTGCCCTGACCTTTTGCCAGAGCTCTTCTACCAGGAGCTGTGAATAGCTCTGACAAGCAGTTCAGCAAATTTTGTCAGTCCCTGAATAACCAGTAGCTATAAGAGCAGCTTATAGGTGCTGTGGTTCTCTAATTCTTAGCAAAAAAAGCATTCATCTATTGGGATTTGCAAAATTTCAAAGCTTAGCATAATAGAAGTACCAGTGTGTACATCCCATCACCTACAGTTATCAGAAACCAGCCTCATTCTCCTGCTACCGCCCTAGCTGATGCTCCGGCAGCACGCGTTGCCACGTGGCACCGGTAGCACCCCTCTCCACTCACCCATGGGGACGTGCCACCCGTGTCGTGGAGGTGCCGGTTTGGGACAGGCACATCTGACACCTCTTGTAGGTGAATTGCCTCATTGAGCCCAGGCTGTATTTTTAGCACTGAGGAAGTCACTGGTCCATGTGAAAGGCTGTTCCTTGCCGGCTGTTCCTAACGCAGGTGACCAAAGGAGACAGCTGAGTGACGGTGCCACCAGGGGAATCTGCTGCTGCCTGGCTGCAAGCCTTCCCATTTTCAAGTTTGCCTGGATTCATACCAGAAAGCTCTGGGAGCCTCCTAAACGGGGTTTATACTTCTGAAGTTATCCATTAAACAGCTTTTTACCTTGCTGCATGATGCTGAGCTGTGATGTGCCACCCTGGGGTTGTCTGTTGAAAATATGAGCTAAAAAGTGAGATAAAGTTTAGGTTTACTATTTGGCACCTAAGTGGAGGAACGACTCTGTAATTTGTCCTCCTTTTGGTTAGTGTGGATTCCTTCAACAGCATAGGGAAAGCTAATTTCCTTCCATTTGGAGGAAAAAAACCCACCATGCCACCACGGGGGAGGCCAGTATAAAAAAAACCCATCACAGCGGATGAGATCCCCAAGCAGGAGCAGGCTCGCTCTCCCTGTAACATGTGGAACTGGTGCCAGGGCTGAACTTACATAAAATTCAACATTATTCTGGCCCACGAGCTCTGAACGCTTTTAATGTTCTGCACTTTTCATCTAAAGGCACGTCTGCACCAACAAGAGAAGAAAAGAGGATGTGTTAATTATATATTATTCTCTTAACTGTCTCCCCACTTCCTAGGAGACTTGAGCATTTATGCACAAACCCACTGATACATAGAGAAAAGTGCATACATTTTTTTCTTTTATGTCTTTTAATCTCCTAACAAGTATCCAAAAGCTGTTAAGTAATTTTAGTGATTTACAATATTAAGTACCCTTTACATAATTGGCATTGCCAAGCGGAGCCGAACAGCAGCACTAGTGACCTGATGGGTAAGGGGCTGGTCTCCTCCTGTGTACAACTGCTGGTACGTGTCGGATGATGTAAAACCACAGCAGCAGCAGCTGAGAAAGCCAAGCCGGGTGATGGCTGTGGCTCAGACCCTGCCCCGCAGCGGTGGGGCAGCCCTGCTTCCACCGCCGAACCCACCAGACCAAAGTCCAGCCATCTTTCGAAAGCGGAATAAAACCTGCCCTGCCAGGTGCACGGCCAGCTTTGATCCCAGCGAGCAGCGCTCCAAGCAGCCATCCAAAGACCCATAAAGTGGCTCAGCAAAGGCCGTGCCAGTAACCTGCAGCACGACTTCCCATTTCATCATTTAACATGCACCATTGCTGGGAACATTCAACAGCTCATCCCAGCTGAGCAGTACTTTGACCTCCGCCTGCCAGTTTTTCAAAGATGGATCTCTCTGCTGTGAAGTTCCCTTCAGGTCTTTTAGCACTTTCCATGAAAATTGGATATATTTTAATCACCTTTCAGAACTGTTAGATCTTCTCGGAAGCGCTGTCTGAAATGAAATGATCTCTAGATGGAAAACTGTGGGCTTCCATTTGGGTTGAAAGTTAAGAAATTTCTGCGCGCCAATGTGGGGCCCAGCTTATGGCCGTAGGGCTGGTACCCCGAGCGTGCAGGCACAGCACTTTGACAAACATTTCACTGAATCAGTCCTGCTCAAGCAGAGCTTCATAAAGTGCCCCTCTTCATAAACCCCTGTGTCCCTGCGCTGGTCTGCAGCAGTGGTTTGTATCCAGCATCCCAGAGAGAAACCCCACGCAGCTTTCCCGGTCTGTGCTTCCACGCGTGGCTGGATGCTGCAGTCTGAGTGAGGGCTTCAATACCCCAAACAACAGTTCTTGACAACGGTTTGCATTTAATTAGTCAAATTTACTAGCAGATACATCTATCGGTACATGAAGCACGCTGATTTGAGTGGTTTTGTTTTCCTTTCATGTCCTCTTCGTTCATTAGTACTGGCAGTCTATGAAAAAGAAATCTGTGGCTGCTGTAATCAAGAGAGATTGAGCTCTTGCTTTTCTCCCAACTTTCCGTCATTGAATATGATTTGTTGCATATGCCCTGGATTGTGCTTAATGTATGCTGGCTGGAGGGAATTCAGACCTTCAGGGAATTATAAATAATACCAGCACAGGCGACCTTTCTGCATTATCATGTCACACTGAAGTGTATCAGGTTTCAAAGCTATTTACCATGGCTTTTACCATTTATTTCATTGCTACCGTTAGCCATGGCTTTCATTTTTCTGTGGGTGCAGGTTCATGCTGTTCATTAGCCTGGAGATGAATGATGCAAAACGAGATCCCAGAGTTCCCCGAAGAACAAAGAAGCCAGGAAAGAAACAAAGTATTTATGTCTCAAATCCTGCTTATCTATAGCAGTGTTGGGTGCATTTATAAAGATAATCCCTGGCTCTGAAACCTGAGAAATGGCAGTGATTCACTTTCTCCTCATGCTGTGGGGGTCCCGCAGTCATCAGCACAGTCATTTCAGTGGGAGGAGAAGGGCTTTAGGACAGGGATAAGAGATAGACACAAACACTGCTTTAAAAACAAGAAGGAAAAGAGGCATGGATGCCTTGCACTGCAGCTGAGCTCTTCTAAATCACGGGGTTTAGCATTTTGTGTGCATTATTGGTTCAGACGAAAGATGCCCAGAGCCCTGGTCCCTCCCTAAGGTGAGCTGCAGCATCCCTGGGCAACCCCCCGCTGTTGATCCGAGGGCTGGAGCCCCTCTGCTGTGAGGACAGGCTGAGAGAGCCGGGGTTGCTCAGCCTGGAGAAGGCTCTGGGTAGACTTTAGAGCCCCTTCCAGTACCTAAAGGGGCTACAGGAGAGATGGGGAGGGGCTGTTTGCGAGGGCAGGTAGCGATGGGACGAGGGACAGTGGTTTTAAACTAGAGCAGGGTGGGTTTAGATCAGACATTAGGAAGTTGTTCTTTACAGTGAGGGTGGTGAGACACTGGCCCAGGTTGCCCAGAGAGGGGGTGGAGGGCCCCATCCCTGGAGACATTCAAGGCCAGGCTGGATGAGGCTCTGAGCAACCTGATCTAGTTAAAGGTGTCCCTGCACATTCTGTGATTCTGTACTTCCCAGCATACTCACACTTGCAAAGCGCACCTTTCGGCTGTGCAGGCAAGATACACTTCTGCTTCACAGCTCCGTGTGCCTGCATGCTCCTGCACACCGCTCAGCGTTTTCACCCCAAACTCATGGGCCGGCTGGCTCGGGAGGGAGGGATGGAGCAGAGCTCTCCATGTATGCTGGCGGGGGCGCGTAGGTGCTTCATCCTGTTTTTGTCACCTCTGCTTGGCAGGAAGAGACCGTGGGCAGGGCAGTGACTCACTTGCTGATGAATAGTGATTCCAGCACATCTCCAGGAGTGGGACGGATTCATTTCATCACCCCCAGCGTCTGCACTGCCCACTGCCACAGAGACAAGGTGCACTGATGCCAGGCTGCTGGCGTCGGAGCTGGCTGTATTTCAATCCTTCTGGGTGAGGAGAGGCTGGAAGCCCGGGGGGAGCGGAGGCTGCTGCTGCTTCTCAGAGAAACACCTTTCAGTTCTGCAAAGACACCCATGGGATGGTGGTTGGACTATCGCCTTGGGGCGGAGGGGAGCTGCTAACGTCTTTGTTACATGAGTGATCAGCTGAGTCTATCAAGTCGGGGTGAGCCCATTCTCCCAGTAGAACATTGAGTTTCTTCCCCAAGGCACAGCTGGGCCAGCATTTCCCCACTTCTCCCCCTTTGGCTACCAGCAGGGCAGAGCTATACGTTGCCATGGGGCCAGGGGAGATGTATGGTCCCTTTCCCTCGGGACACCCTTGTTCGAGACTGGCCCCAAACCGCAGCCACATGACCCCTCTTACCCAGGGAGGGGGTTACGTGTGCTGGTTTTCACCCCCGTCCTCACTGCTTTGCCGGGCATCGGGGGGCAGGAGGAGGATCTAGTGGAAAAAGAGCAACTGTAATTTTGCTAAATATATATTCTGAGCAGGTTGTGGCTCATTCTTGCTGCTAGAGCAATGGCGTGCTAAAGATGGCTTGTTTTACAAAGCATTTTCACAAGTAGCTGAGCTGTTAATGTCAGTGCTACCTGAGCAGATTTAATTGTGCTGCTGCTTGCTTTCAGCTTAGCATGACATGCTGAGAATGAAAATCACATACCTTTCTGCCAGAAAAAAAAAAAAAACCACGTTCTGGAGCAGTTTCGAGCGTACGTTACCTCCAGGGATTCGTTCACATATTGTTCTGAGCTGCTTTTGCTGCCAAGGTTTGCTGTGGCATTTATTAAAAGATGCCTTCAATACCACTCACATTTTATCATCGCCACGGGTTTAATTGAAACGCTGTGTCCCTCTTTCCTGCCAATATCAGGTTATTATGGTGTGTAGTGCACAGATGTGCTCTCTGATGCAAACAGGAAGTTTTGGAATTAAAACCACGCTTTTCAAGTGAGGGCATGCATGGCCTTAAATCTCGTTTTCTCCAAAGGGTGCACGCTCTCATCTACCAACCTCTTCTTTGTCAAGGACTGAAAAAAAGCAGCATTTACCATCTTTTTGTTAGGCCTAATGAATGCCTTCATACTGATCATCTTTCTCCCCCTTGCTCCTGGTGTCCTGGCGTACTCGTGTATCTTTTCATTTTTAAGGAATAAAAGAAGTGAGTGGAAGTGATAGAAGGATGGGTCATGGGCCCTGACCTGCAAACCTTCCCGGGCACTGCTTCAAACCCAGGCACAGTTAATAGTCTCCGTAGTCCCACCGGGTTTCTGTGGCCTCTGGAACACGAGGGCTGGCAGGAGGCCAGTGGTGGCAGCCGTGGCACCTCTGGGATTTCAGCCCTGGTCCGGGGCCGGGGGGGGCTGGCAGGGCAGTGGGCAATGATGCCTCTGGGCTGGCTCCTCTGCTAGGGGAAGAGGAGGAAAGGCCCTCTAAAGACGAGGTTAAGCTTTGATTTTTAGCAGAAATAGAAATTTAGTGGATTTGGGGTTTTTTTTCTTGGTTTTAACAGGAAGGCACGGCACGGCTGCTCGTGCTGCACAACCAGACACTTCCAACCAGCCATCATTGAAAACAGACAAGGAGAAGGAAACACATATGGTTGGAATGGAGACAGGCACTGGAGTTTTTAACACAATTTGACATTAGGTGAAGAACAGTTATAGCATGGTCGTAGCTCTCTGTGTATAGAAATGCCCACAGTTCCCAAGCACTGGTGGTGAGGACCGGGCATCTCCCAGCTCCGGGCACATTCCCCGTCCCTTGCACAAACAGCAGTAATTCCATGACCGACAGACATGGGTGAGGTGTTCCCTGTTGCTGAGAAGCCCATAGGAGAGGACTGGCATTTTTTGGCCCAAGCACATTATATAAATCAGCCTCAATTTCCAAATAGTATTAAATTAATTCAGAGAGGCTCTTTGAACATGCAGGAGTGAAGTGACAGACTTGCTCGAGCCCCTGAAAGATCAGTGTCTGGATGGCTTCAGAGTGGTCACACTCAGACTTGATTTGCTTGATTCTATACCACTTTGCAGGGGAAAAAAAAAGCCAGTATCTAGCCTGTGAGTTACCCCTGTGTGCTGAACTGGGGGCTGGTTATGGAGGAGCTTCACAAATCCTGAAAAACAGCATGTTGACAGAAATGCTGACAATCCATAGCTGCACTGGCATTACCGGCTACGGCCACGGTGCTCTGTGCACTGGGTAACGCTGCCACGACTCTTCTCTTGCTGTGATCAAAGCCCTGGGATTTCAAAGTGAAATTCCTTTAGTCAGACCAAGTCGTCTTTGAATACATTAACTTTAAACCTCCCTAAAAATACTGGCAGCTGCTGTCTGGGCTGCCTACATCTAGTCAGAGACATCACAAGCCACAGCGATACTGATTTATAGAAACTGATCTCTTTACCTCATTACCAGGCTTTCCAGCAAATCTGTGCATTATTAACTCTTTAAAGCCAGACAACCGCATTTTTTCAGTTTAAACAAAGCAATTTCTGCAGCTGGATAGTTAGGGCAGACTATTCCCATCAAGGGATTCATTTACTAGCCCAGAGTGAGGTATTTTAAGAAGGGTCTTAAATGTCAAAAAGCTGCTGTAGCAGTTTTGTGGGTTAATATTACCGTAGTCTGGTAGAGCTGGTCATCACGGAGCACAGCCACCACTCCAGTTTCTCCCATTTTGCCCATCAGCTCATGCACATGGCTGAAAGCACATGGCACCAAACCTGCCGTGGTGGGAAGGCACCTCCTGGAGCCTGAGCTCAAATACAGATCAAGGCCTCTCTCCTCCCGACTGTTGCTGGTGGCTTCCCACCAGTGCCCCATCAGCCTGGGGTGAGGCAGGGGCACCGGGGCCATCTCTTACCCACCATTCCCTCTGCGGCTCACTGCCAGCGGCTCAGGACAGGTCATAGTCACAGAGAAACAGGAGAAAAATCCAAAGGTGATTCAGTAAGGGTTTGTGGGGTTTTTTTCAGTCATCTTACATTTGGGCATCTCTCAGAAAATGAGCTGTGCCTTCCCCTGCCGAGCACAGGAGCCGCAGGGCAGCGCAGCAGCGCGCCCGCATCCATCGGCTGGCCCTGCTGCAGCCCTTCTGGTGGCACCGCGGGGGCTGTTCGTCTGACCTGCTCTGAAAGATGGCCAGGAACTCCACCACCTTCTCAGGCAATCTCTTCCTGCACCTCTCTGCTCTCCCTGTTCGTTACAAAGGTTTTCCTACCCTTATCCTCATCCTTCCGGCTGTAATTTAAGCCCGTTATCTCCCTGTGAACACTCAGAACAAATTACTCCCCTCCTCTTTGCAGCAGCCTCTTATGTTGTTGAAAACTGCGCTCTCGCCTTCTTTTCTTGAGGCTAATGCCTCAGTGTTTTCCCTGGTCACCTTTCTGACATCCAGGAGCGCTGGTGCTCCGGCAGCACCCATGGGCATGGCCGGGACCCCACCATCGTCTCCAGGCTGTGCAAGGGCTGCTCCGCCTCCTGGGAACCCTGCTCCCATCAGGGCTCATCTCTGCAGAGCAGCATCCTTCAGAGTTTGGTAGCGAGCCAAGCGGCTCGGGTATTTGACAGAGGTGAACTCTTCCACACAACTAGGAAATTGCTGCAGCACACTTTTCACACAGCAGGTCTGTTGGCCACACTGCGAACGAAGAGGGATTCAGAAAAACAGGGGGTTCAGGTGGTTTCTGAGTGGGCTTTTAAGGAAGTTTTACAGCCTGAGATATTGAACACTTGAGATCAGCCCCTACCTGAGCTCCAGGTACGGTTCCAGAACTCTAGGCAGGAGAAATCACCTTCCAGTGCCGCTGTCACTCATACAGCCTCTCCTGGGTCAAATCGCTGCTCTTAAACACACAAGAGCTGCAAGATGTTGGAGGAATTGCAACCCACTTACTCCCTGCATAAAGTGCTGCGCTGAACTCCCCAGCACACTAGCTGAGGATCCAACCGCAGCAATTAACGTGGAAGGGCTCTGCGCTGGACTCGGAGCTGCTTTCAGCAGGAGGGAGCGGGTGCGGGAAGGCCTGAACGTGCAGAAGTGACCTGTGCTGCCGCCGATGCCACTCTTCTCTCATGGGGCTTGATGGCAGAAGACACAAAAAAAAAAAGGTCATTTTTTTCTGACTTCCAAATAGCAGTAGGTGCTGAAACAGTAAAAAAATGAACCCCCAGCTGCTGCTTCTGCTTCTTGCATGAAAACTGTTGCACACATTTTTACTGCGCTGATTAAACAGATCTGCTACCCCACAGTAAAATGGGGAATTAAAGCACCGTGTTTGCAATTCTGTTACCAAATTACAATTCATAAATATTTGAGAAAGTAAGGACATTTACATATACAGTTAGTGACAGAGCACAGTTGCTGTATGGCTGCCGCTTGCTATCAAAACCCAGTGCAGCACGATGTAAGTAACGCTTACTTCTCAGCAGCACGCTAAAATGAGAGCACTCTGAATCCGCTACTTCTGTCAGGATATATATTTATTAACGGTCAGTATAAGCTCCAAAAGAAACTTTGAATCATTTTTGTCACTATCTACCCAAAATAGAAACAGTCTCTAAATTGAACGAAGCTGAATTTTTAAATAGTCAGGTTCCAGACACAATGCAAATATCCACCATTTATAAGGCTATCAGGTAATTTAAATTCATGAAAGTAGTTACAAACACATATTGATGTTTCTCAGTGGAGAAATGCAGCTCTGTATTACAGGGCTAGATCTCAGAAAATATTATATACAATATTTTGGCTTGCTCTTTCATGCCAACAGTTCACTGTAAATGCAGATGTATGAAAAACATTTACCATCTAAAAATCCTCTATATTTAAGCTTCCAGATAAAAAGTAAACTTTTCAGTAATTACTACAGTAGTGTTTGTTTCAAACTTGACAGTTATTTTTCCAATCGGCATCACCAAGCTCATTCTTAAGTGCACACTTTATACCATAATGATAAATGAAGTATTGATGTAGTTATTAGAGAGTGAGCTGTATTAGACAAGAAAAACGTTAAAAGAATTTTCTGGACAATGGAGGTAGGAATGAGAGGTTCCAGATTGTGCTAAAGTTTCTGGTCTGCCTCTACCACCGCAGATTTTGTTCTACTTTTACCTGACAAAATAGATTTTGAGTCCTTCCTTAAATTTCGTTGTGATAGCATTACCCACTGTGTAGTAACAATCCAAATGAAGTACGTTGCAATCCAGCATTTTAACTGTCTTCAGATGTGGTGAAAACTCTACACGGTTGAGCAGAAATACCTATTAATGCAAGCATAATTTGGAGTATGATTTCTCATGCAAAAATAAGAATCTGGAGCTCCTATAGAAAAATCAACAGGATTCTTTTACAAGACATTTTTGGACTATGAGAACACACACAATCGCACTGTTTTTCATTTTGAAAGAGACAGTCTTCCACAATGTGCAAAATGAGACACACGCTGTTCCAGTCAGTAAGTCTGTTACTCTGAATTGGTTAGCCGTCCCATTCCCCATTATTCTGATCATTGTTCTCCTCTTCTTCAGAATCAGCAGACACTTTCTTAATTCTCTGGATGGCTGCCTTAATGCTTCTCTCTAGCTCATTAGTGGATCCTTTACCGACATCTTTCTCTGTATCTCGATTCACCTTCCTTAGTTTAACTCCTTGCCTTATGGCAGAGAGGATGTTGTCTTTTACAGAGGCGTACGGATTTGCCTGTTCCACTTTGCGAAGATGAACTTCACCGCGTTTTAGAGAAGCCAAAACCTCATCCATGGAACCTGCAACAGATAAATCTACTGTTACCAGAAGAACGAACAAGACAGCCCCACTCAGAGGTATAAAACCCTACCCAAGCGTTCAGGGTTCTCCCTTTCATCTTTGCTTGAGACAGGAAAAAGACTGGTCTGTTCTGGCACAGACTTCTTCTAGCTTCTGCCACAACCAGGCTCTGGAACTGCTTTTAAAAAGCAGTTAAAGCTTCTACATCTTGAATTGAGAATCCAACGCCTCTTCAACATTATACAAGGTTGTGCTTTAAGCAAGAAATTATACGCAAAGGAGGATGCTTCTTTTTCATTACAACTTTATGGGCTTCCAAAAAAATTTCACTGAACCAACAAATCTCTTGTATTCTGTATTACAAACAGTCTACTATTCCTCCTAGCTCGCTCAGATGCCTGCTGAGATTGCAATTGCATTTCTGCTCAGCCAAGAGAAAAACGAAAGGATTTGAGCAGAAGGGCTTGAAACTGCACCACTGAAGTCAGTGGGAGCCAGATGAGGCCCTGAGCAGGCAGGCAGGCAGCTCTTTTCTGGACGGACTTCAAAACAAATTTCCCTTTTACAGCATGATTTAAATCTCAGGTGTATGTTTCTGAACTTCAGACCATAAAGGACAGCACACTGAGAGAGCTTCCACTAGTTCTCCTCATACACACCGTAATTTGGGTTTCACTCCTTCTGTTGGAGTCTCTGTTGCTGCTTCAGACTGTCAGGGAGGGAGGCAGCTTCCCTGGACAGCAGTCGACTCCTTCAGCCACAGGTTCAGACCATCTGTGCCTCACAGCTACAAGTATTTTTGCCATGTGCCGTGCACAGAAGGTTACGTTACTAACATCCAGCACTCGAAACGTAACATTCTGCTAAATCCTGCAGTACCTCCAAAGGCTGAGACGTCAGACAAGGATCAAGCAAAGATCCACCAAGTTGTCTTACAAAGCCTTCAAGTAAACCTTAAGTCTATTAATCAAATGGGCTGCCTGGTAAAAGACTAGTCAGACTCACAAATTATAAAAGAAATTCCCCTTGGAAAGGATGTTAACACAATACAGACAATATTTTCAACACCTGAATACGAACCTCTCCTGGCTTTTCATGTGCAAAGACATGAGTAGCCCATGTGTAACTAAAACCAACCTGTTTATGAAGCTGTTTCAGTTAAGTTCCTGTGGCAGTATTTTATCAACTACTATTGCAGCAACTAGCATGCCCGTTTTCTTCATGAAATAGGTGTGAACAACCAACCGTATCTCTCCAAGAAACAAAACAGGATTTTTCTTATCCAAAAATAGTGTAAGGACATCAACGTTAGGCTGTGAATGGTAGTAAGTAGTAGCTACTAGCCAGGCTGTTCCAGCAGCAGTCAGACCACCCTGGTGTACAACTCCTGCTGCTGATCAAAGCTGCTTCAGAGCATCTGTGGCGGAGTTATCCCATGGACCTCCCAGACTGAAGTCCGCTCACTGATCCACTGGATGCGCAGCAGCTTGGCACAGCACCTCGACTACCTCAGCCCTTCAGCTCTCGTCCTTCCCTGCACCTTGAAAGAACTGAAAATGCTGAACTTTCCCTGGGATTTCTGCCTGCGGTTTGCCTCTTAACTGAGAGGATATAAAGGCTGCTCAGATGTATTGTGAGTAGTCTGAAAAGGAAAAGGAACGTATCACATTTAAAGACAAGCTTCATTTCTAGCATAAGCTCCACTGTGAAAAATTACAATAAAAAATTGCTGCCTTCCAACTTAGATCAATCTCCCTGACATAGTAAAAATATCTGCTTGCTTTAGAGATAAAAATAAGCCTGTTGGCAGGATGTAACCAGTGCAGCCTCGGAGGCTGCTGAGCTCTATTCTCATTCAAACTACTGTTTCAATTGCCGAGTTCAGCCTTCAATTACACCTGCATGATCTTGCTAACAAAGCAGAGGTGTAGCAGAACAGAATTTTTGCCCTAGGAATGTTAAGTGTGCCAAAGCTATCCATCTGCCTTTCAAATCCTGGTTGAATTCTGCATGAATGCCCCTAAGAAACCTTTATTTAGAAACCAAGCAAATTGTAAGTGGACTCAGGCCGTGCAGGCCTTAGAAATGCAAGCAGCCCAACTGCTAGCTCTGGAGTACATAAATCATACCGCTAAAGTGTAGCCTTAGTACAACCCCAAATTTACCCACAGCAGTCTTCTGACTGGACAGGTGATTAACCCTCAATCAAAATATAACATTCGGTTCAAAAGTTGCAAAATTGCAGCAAGAACAAACCTGGTAATAAAAGTTACCACTCACCAAACAACATGAATAAACCCCTCTCTCCTTGGAATTTCTTCCAACATCTTCCTACCTATTACAGCAGTGGGATTTTCAGCGTCATGAGAAAGGTAAGTCCTGAATTAAGATCTCCACAAACTAGTAGTGCCGTGATTAAGCACGATGTCATGGTTTCAGCTGGGACAGAGCCGAATTTTTTACGAGCAGATGACATAGTGCTATGTTCTGGATTTGGGAGGGGAAATAGCGTTGATAGCAGACTAGTGGGTTTGGTTGTTGCTAAGCTCTCAAGGCCTTTTCTGGTCCTCACACCACCCCACCAGTGAGCAGACTGGGGGTGCACAAAAAGTTGAAAGGAGACACGGCAGGGACAGCTGACCCCAACTGACCAAAGGGATATCCCACACCATATGACATCCTGCTCAGTATATGAAGCTGGAAGAAGAAGGAAGTGGGGGATGTTCTGAGTGATGGTGTTTGTCTTCCCAAGAAATGGTTACACATGATGGAGCCCTGCTTTCCTGGAGATGGCTGAAAACCTGCCTGCCTATGGGAAGTGATGAATTAATTCCTTGTTTTGCTTTGCTCGTGTAGGGTTATCTCAACCCATGAGTTTGCTCACATTTACTCTTCCGATTCTCTCCCCCATCCCAGGGGGGAGAGTGAGTGGTGGCTGCTCTGTAAGGCTGTACTTAATCAATGTAGGATTCCAGCAGATTGAGTTCAAATGTCCTAAATGACTGACCTGTCCAATTTGACAGTGCCTCCCCAAAAACACCGAGTCACACACTGTGAACATCAGGACCCTGTGAGGTGCATCAAACAGAATACACAAATCATCGTCACTCATTTAACATCCTGAATTATGGTCAGTGTTTTCTATGTGGTTTCTTAGACTAAGCTTTCCAAGAGCTTCATTCTCTTAAGCAAGACTTCACACTATTCCTGTCCAAAACCAGAGAGAGGGAGAACAGAGAAACAGAAGAAACAAACGAAAAAACACCAGTCAATGTAAGCCTTCTTACCTATGTAATTATTTATAGACCTCCTGGATGAGTCCTCCTGTTTGTGCAGTGCAGACCTCTCTGTGGGGCCATCGGTGCTAAGGGGAAGTGGCTTATCCTCTGTTGCTGATGGTGTCTTTAACTGGAGAGGTAAGGGGGGAGGTGGAGGAGGAGGGGGTAAAGGAGGA
>VXBO01014427.1:542217-552422 GCA_013400135.1 Rhinoptilus africanus | reverse complement strand
GAGGATGGAGAGACCATCAGTCCTGGAGGTGGTGGTGGTGGTGAGGATGGAGAGACCATCAGTCCTGGAGGTGGTGGTGGTGGTGAGGATGGAGAGACCATCAGTCCTGGAGGTGGTGGTGAGGATGGAGAGACTATCAGTCCTGGAGGTGGTGGTGGTGGTGAGGATGGAGAGACCATCAGTCCTGGAGGTGGTGGTGGTGGGGAGGATGGAGAGACCATCAGTCCTGGAGGTGGTGACGGTGGGGAGGAGGATGGAGAGAACATCAATCCCTCGCTGTGCTTTTGTTGCTCTGTGTCACCATCAGTAACAAAAATCTGGACAGGGATATCTGCTGGGATATTCTGATGTGAAGCTTTTGATTCTTTGGCTTCTACTACCAGTATGCTCTTTGGCTGCTCTGGAGCTACCCTCGTTCTCGATGAAGGTGGACGGGACATTCCTGCAACCTGCTGAGTGATGCTTCGTGGCAACTTGGGACTGAGAGGCTGCGGATGAGATGTTTTCAGAACAACATGAGCTGGACACTTCTGAAAAACAAATCATAAGGCAGGAGGTCACATCTCCATTGGACTGGCCAAAACATCAACCCCAAAGAAACAAAAAAGCCACAGAGTACAGATCTGTCCCACTCACCCATTCAAGTAGAAAATTCAACCCTGACCATATTCAAATGAGTATCAAGGTATTTCTTTTAAAGCCATTTCCTCACTTGTATTCTTTGCAACACGTTCTGCATCTAGAAACTATATCCTCAGTGGATTTAAACCTTTTGACTCGCTACACACAATCCTCTTTTTAGGCTATCCAGACGGTGGTCTCTGGTTTGGACCGTGCTCACACATGAGCTATGGCTACTTTCTGATGCTATGTTTTGACACTTTTTTGGACTACTGTAGTTCACAGTACTTGCCTCCCTGAATGTTTTCAGCCTCTCCAGTGTTTTCTGACGTTCCTGGCTTATCCAAGCTTTTTTCTTTTTCTCCTCCTCTTTTTGCTTGTCTCTCTTCTGCATTAAAAGAGAAGTAAGCAAGCATTAGTGTGTGTAAACAAGCAGCTGATAGATTCTTCAAGGCTGCTATTCAGTACTCACTATCTGAATGCTGTGATGCTGCAGGAAGCGTTTTTTGCTCTCTTCTGCCTGTTGCAGTCTCTGCCGATGGCTTGCTTCACATTGGTCCTGGTAGAACAGCAAAATTGATGCAACCCTCGGTTAGTTCACATTTACTGTGCACCATCTGTGCCATTAACTCCTGCGCAGAAGCCACTAAACAGTGACCAAGGCCAAGTGCTTAGCTGTGCCAAGAAGGATGGCTAAGCTCAACCAGTGGCAGATGTGTGAGACCCTGAAGGTGAAGCCTGTGGGACTCCTTCATGGCTAAATCCAATGGGATCTTTTTTTCTCTTAATTAGTGTATAATAACCTACTAGGGTTATTCATGCTGCAGAGGAAATAGACCCAGATCTGAACTGATCCCTCTGCATTACGTTTAGGTTTAAAAAAAAAGCAGAAGGAAAAAAAAAAAGCAGAAAAAAGCTCTGAAGAAATTCCACCCAGGTATCAGCTGGAGAGCAGGGGTGCAAAGCCATGAGGAAGAAGGCAAGAGGGAAACTGGCAGGGCATTACAAAAATACAAGGCTACTTTCCCACTGCCCCTTATTTGCCATAGCTCACAAGTACAAAAGCCAGGGAAGCAAAGGTACGGGAAGCACAACGAATGCCTGACAGGGGTACCTTCTGTTAGTAACAAAGTGCCGCAGAGAAGCTGCAGGCTTCAATATTTTCTCTGGGAGTCGCTATTTGTCACTGTACAGCGGGGATTATCCACACGGCTGGGTGAGCATTTGCAAATCATCTGGTGTTTGGCTTTAGCGTTATATAACCAAGAGACAGCAATTAAGTGAATGAAAACAGAAGCAAAGGAAGAGGCGTCTGTTGAGGAAGTAGTTGCAAGCAAGAGACAATGATGGTTCACAAAACATTTCCAATGTCATTCCCATTTTGTCCAAGCTAGTGAGGGGTAAAAGGGTGACAGACTTGAGCTTAAATCTCTGGTCTCTGCCCCAGCAGGACTGTGCAAGTGTAAGGTAAGCCCAGCTCACTGGGAAAGTTCCTGAGAGTCAACTGTGATCTCACTTGTCTTCCTAGTGTTCTGCTCGGAATGGGAAGCAAAGGAAAAAACTGCCCTTTGCACAGAACTGAGAGGCTGGAGAGAGAATTGCAACAGTTGAGTTCCTCCCCCTCCCCCCCATTCAAAGGTAAAGTATCACTGTGTGGGTTGCTCTGCCACTGCAGCTTCCTTCACTGCAGGCCAGGTTTCCTCCTTTACTGCAAAACTCTGCCAGGGCAAAGCTGCAGCTGGTCACAGCAGGGCCCTGGTAAGGTTTAGCTGATCAGGGAGCACCTCCTGGGTCATCCACGTCAATTTATGCTCTCCTAATAAACTAGAGAGGCACTTCCACCACACAGTGGAGTGTAAAGCTGGCTTAAAATCACATTGCCCCTCTTTCTGTTTGGCAGCCTTGGTACCAAGTCACGTATCATCTTGCATGCTCCACCCAAAGCTTCCCTAGTGGTTTCCTGTCCATCCCTCGTGAGTCAAGACATCAGCTAAAGAAAATGCACATCTTCAGGACTGCATTTACTTTTTTGTTCCTGAGGTAGGCTCTCCTCGCACAGACAGTCCCACGCTTTGTCTCCAACTGCTTAGTCTTCTGCCTCAGCATCGTCATTTCTGACAAGTTAGCGTAATGTTGTCCCATTGTCTGTTCAATGACCTTGAGCTCCTCAGGATTTTCACATGTATCATAGTAAACAACTTCATCCTGTTTCTCTAAAAAGGCATTTGGCATTTTTTTAAAAAGACCAAAACTTGCCACAGTTAATTTAAACATTTAAAGAACTAATGACATTTTAAAAGCCACTGAAGGCAGTGAGTGAGTTAGTAGAAAGTCTAACGCTCCAGAGCCGAGCTTGGTCCTTCAAAGTCTTACGCAAACATGTGACGTTACTCACAGGGGTGCTTTGCAGGATCAAATTTATGCTGTTAGCATTTGTTGTTATTTAGCTTCCTCTTTCAAATGTCTCTCAGTGCTTTAACTCCTACCTTCACCGACTGGAGTATTCCTGGAAAACTGAAGACTGTTCCGATCAACACTGGATGACTTATTTAACTATTTACCAGGCTTTAATTATGCAACAAGCAGGAGCAATATTTACTTCACAGTGTACGCAGTAATAGAGCATTCATAAAAACAAATAAGCATAAACAAGACTGGTGCCTAATTTGGTCATAAATATGTTACAAAGAGACACTTAAACTGGAACATAGCCGTACTCATACCATCTAACTATAGTCACCTTTTTTTGTCATTACAGGGTGTTGCAATTTCTACCTGTTAAACTACAACAGCTTTGTGATGAATTTCAGGGCCCATTTCAGCAGGTCATGATATCCACAGTTTCTATCCATAGATCCTGTAACTACAAGCGCAGTTAAAAATTTTAAATATAAGTTATCTCATACCCTAAACCAGTGCATGCACATATCACAGCTGCTGCCAAGATGAGCTACCAGTGTGGCTTTTTTTTTTAAACTTGTGTTGCCAAATTAGTGTCTAATTAGTCAGAAGACAAAATACCAGATTGTGCCACAGCATCAGTATTTTCCAATGACACTTTCTACTATCAAGACCTGAGCAGTGATAATCCTCCTTTTTTATTTTTTTTTTTAAGTGGAAACAAAGCAGGCTATATGACTCCTGTGTTTTGGATATGTGCTTAAATATTTGTTTATTCTTACCTTGAATATGTCTCCTTAAAGTGTCCAACTGTACGATAAGCAGCATCTCTTCATGTTTTAATACTTCAAGCTGTACATTATATAATTCCAGCTGGGTTTCATAATAGTGTATTTCCAGCTCCTCCACTACAGTTAGGTTCTCTTCTTGTTCACTCAGGTTCTCCATCTGTATAGCCCGAAATAGAAAATAAAAAGCATTAATAACAAAATATGCACACAGGAAACATGCATGGATGCCCAAATACCTGTACAAAGCCTGGCCTAACTGGCAGCTGCCTAGGTATGGAAAGCACAGAACTTTAAAAATGGCTTGGAGAAGAAACTCAGAGGAACGGAGCACCTTATTAACAGGAAGTGTAATTTTACTTTAAGTCTACCAGGAAAGACTTCATTACAATCTGCAAAAATAATACTGCTCCTGAAAACAATTATATTTAGTGCAGTACAATACTCTTGGAAAATAAACATCAGGTACTCCTGGCAGCAGTTAGATAGCATCAAATCAAGAAGATCAGAAGACTATATAAGTATCTTTATTTTGCAGAGTCTTTAATATCTGGTCTTTATCTCCCTAAAACTAACAATTTTAAAGGTTAGTGTCATAAATGCTAACATGACACCTGAACTGTAAAAGCATGCATCTTAACCTTTGCTAAGTGTGCTCATATGTGCAAAAGCATTTTAAAAAACTGGAGACGTGCCTTTTCCACCACTTAAAACCATGTTGAAAACCTAAGCTGTTTCATAGACAAAGACTTCAACGGTCTACTCTCATAACCACTTTGGTAGGCTTTGCTCAGCACTTCACAAACCACTGACAGAAAAGGAGGCTCTTCAGGGTCTTACGTTTTTGTGAATGCCAGCTCTCTTCTGTTTCAGGCACAACTCTCTTGCCCGCAGATGCTGAAGGGTTTCTTTAGCTAACATACATTTCAGGTTTTCTAGTCGTGGCAAGGCTGATGCCCAGGTGGTTTTACCAAATCTTTCCTGATCTTGTTCCATCTGTTTTTGCATTGCTGCAGATTAAAACATTGCAATACAAGATGAGAAATGCAGTGTACTTATAACCCTCATGTGTTTCTACTATAGCTCCAGTACTAAAAATGCTGGTGCTATTAAACAATTTCTGAAGCTGCTTTAGAAATTACAAGACTAAAAGGTTGAATTAGTGATTTAATATATGCAAGTAAAATATTTCCTTTTACCATGGAAACACGCCTTAACAGTTACACAGTGATATACTCAGTTAATGCACTGAAACCCTTGAGGCTTGCATATCAAGCGCTAAAAGCGTGCATGGTTTTTGTTCAGAGGTTTGCAGCCATGTGTCAGGCCTAGACAATGTTTGTGTGTGCAAGTCAAATGCAAAATTGAATAAAACGTTTCTTAAGTTGACACTCATCGTAACCTCAGGGTCTGCAGAGAGAGACCAGCAAAGGTAATAAAAAGAGCTTTCAGTCCCCCAAGTCAGGTATTTTCACAACCTTTTGTACAAATCATTCTGATTACCTGCCAGAGCCTTTACAGTTTCCTTGAAGTAGTTCACCGTGATATCCTGAATGGAGCGCACAGCGTTCTCAGCTCGCTTAGTCCATTCTTCAGCATCTTTCTGCAAAGTGGCTACTCTTTTAGGCCCCAAATTATCATACTGCAAGGATTTCTGCAAGGAGACAAAACTTTCAGTTGCTAACCGGTTCTCCTTTTGGTGCAGCTGATGTTATGCTATACTTGGGAGACATTTCAAGCAAGGCAGAGCACAGTGGCAAACATGACCTTCCTCTCGCCTGACACAAAGCGAATCACTGCTCATGCCTGTGTATTGCCTTGTTCTTCATTCTCTGGGCTAACTCAGAACCTTTGTTCCCCAATTATGACTTCACGCTTAACTTTGCATTAATTTATTTCTTAAAATATTTTTAAACTACCATCTTAAAAATCACGTCCAACACAAGTGCTCTTAGTTGTTACTAAAAGTAACTCAAACCCACTCTTCTACGTGCAATGTTCTCTTCTATTTTTCCCCACGTGTTGACAGCACATTGCACTGTCAGGTTCTCCAGTTTGGCAGTTCTTTCACATAGGGACAGGGATATAGAAAAGAAATGGAAGAGAATATTTTCAAGTCCACAAAGCGTACACGGGTGCAAGACTAGCATTCAAATATTTTTTTAAAGAATCAGTGAGCCTAAATATCCCTTACAGGTTTTTTTTATACAGAAACAATCTTTCAGTTTTATCCATTCCAGTTTTCACTTAGATTTTCAGTACAGCATACTGGATATTTTATCTTCATAGATTTAGACCTCCAGTATCCAAGAACCTTACTCTAAACTTAAAACTGTTCTGCTCTTTTCAAGAACAGCTCACTTCAATTTTCACAGGCTATTTAAGGAAAAATCAAAACAGTAGATGGCTATCTTTTCCAGAGGCATCACAGCTTTCAGTATGTGCTTCCAGTTCAAGATGCACATAAAATTAAACGAACGCAGTGATAACTGACATGTTTTAATCTGTGCTTCCAGCAGGCTGTAGCAGCAATACAAAATTACTTTGCATGATAAGGTCTCTTCTGCCTTCTGCTGTACCTCAACTGAGTTAATCTGGTGCATCAGCATTGCTGGGGGACGGCATTCTCAATGTCACAAACCATCCCACCGAAGGTGGCACAACCAAGGCTACTTAGATCTCTGTAAATTCAGCCTATCGGAGAGTAAACCCCAGAGGGGTGGAGCTTGGGGACATTTTAATTCCTCAAAACAGAGGGAGGCAGGACACTGGTGGGAAGACAGATGCAGTTCTATTCAAGCTAATAATACCATGGACTCTTGAGATCCTCTGAGAGTGGTTCTGCCCTAACTGAATTTCTGTCATGTTTGGTAGCTTGTCAGAGGAAAAAAAAACAGGTACAGACAGAAGTAGGGAATGTTAAGTGATTTGAGTCTAAACTGCTGCAAGAGCAGCTGATGCCCTATGTAACTTGGCCTTTCACTTTGTAAAGGCAGACCTACCAGAATCTCCAGTTTGTAGAGTGTCGCCAGCTCCCGCATATCTCTGAAGGGCTGCAGTAAATACTGGTAGAATTGTGTTGCCATGGTGACCAAATCCTGATAAGTTTCATCTTCTTCTTCATAAACCTTCATCAAAGCCACCATTGTGTCAGCACTTTTATGCTGCTGAAGAACCTAGTGGGATAAAAGGTAAATCAGACTCGGCTGCTTTGCATCTCTGTGTGCTGACGAGCTTTGGTGGGAAGGACCTGCCCTTTGTCATCTGATGAACAGACAAGGCTTCCCACTGCACAGGAGGAGTGTGCCAGGCATTCAGCAGCCACAGCCACCCCTGGATGGAAATATCGTTAACACCGCACTGTTAAAGGCACTAATCACTGCATATTGCATTGGGAGACTGCAAGGAGACTCTCGCCTAGGGCTTCCACTGCAGAAGTTCTAAATGCTGTGTGCAGGTGACTTGGTCGCTGCTATTTATAAACACAAATGGGAAACTGGGGAAGTCTGTGTACTGGAAGGACAAATAAGGTATTCTTAAACTAGCTCCTGCATTGCTTCCACAATTACTAAATGGCTGCTGATACGAAAGGGGCTTCTGGATCAGAATTTCTGACTTTGGGCATAGAAAAAACAGACTGCCATTTAAAAATAAGAATTCAGAAACAGATTTCTACTCCTGATATACCCGGCAGTTACATTCCTTTAACATTTGTATCATTTATAATAGTTTATTTTAATCTCAGTTCCAGTGATATTACACTTTGTAACTTGTAATGCTTCCATGGAACAACTGCCTTTCTTAAGGTCTTTAGTTGCTTCGATGAAAAAGTACAAAGTTGGAAACCTCTCCTCAGTTGTACTTATTTACTAGCACAAATCAAAGCTTCAGAGATTCTTCTTTGACAGCAGCTAGCTTAGACCATAGTGCACTCTATGTGCCAGGACAGAGTGAGCCAGGTGAGAGAACGGAGCTAAGCTCCACAGAGAAACACAGACCTTCCTGGAAGGACAGTGTTTGCTCTACAGCTCTGTAAGGAGGGAAGGGAACAGGGGACGATGTTTGGTACTACAACAATGAGAAAAGGCATTAGAAACATAAGCTTTATTGTGTTGCAAACGAAAAGCACTGGAATTAAACCACCACCTTTGCTCTTGCCAGCTGAGTCTGGGTAAGACAACAGGAGCAAAGTTCCCAGCTGTGGAGGCATTTCCACAGGGAAAATTTGTGGAAGGCCGCTCAAGGGCATTTCCCACCCTCCAGACCTGGAACAGGCAGGAGAGTGGAAAAAGAGGATCTGAACTGCACCATTTCTAATAATCCCAGAAGTCCCATGGCCCCTTTGGCTTCCCCAGGAGCTCGTGGTAGCTCAGACACAGTCCTAGGGCCCACCTGCAGCAATTTATCAGTCTGCTTTTTCCCCACTATTGAAGCCAAATAGAAACACAATAGTTCATTTTCTGGTTCCCATACTCAAAGCAAGCAGTGGGGGTCATGCTGCTCCTGGAGGATGTTTTATAGTGAGTACATATACTCACTATATGTATTAGTGAAATTTTAAAGTCAACTCATGAGAAAATTATTCATTACAAGGGTTTGTGGGTTTTTTTGTTTTCCATTTTAAAGTAAAATGCTTGCTTTTACACAATCTGATATTCTTTTCATAGAATTATGGTTTGCCATTAGCCCAACTGACTCCTGTGGTTGTTGTAACAGTATTGGTCTTGGGTTTTTCCCTTTGCCTTTGAACATACACACAGAAGAAGTATTTACACAATAGTACTCCCCTCCATCTTGTACCAGTATCTGCATTCTTCAAAATTAATTTCCTGGCCCGGAGGAGGAAGTATTTGAGAAGGACATGGACATAAAAAGGGAAGGATACTCTAATACTTAAGGCTAGTTTAGTGCCAGAAGAGGTATATTTTATTTCTTGACTCTTGCATAACGTGGTTTAGATGGCAATAAAATGAATTTATGTCCCTGGTAGGCCACCACTCTATAACATGTTTATCCACATCTAAAATATAGCTGGAAATATCAGAATAACTGCTGCTGAGTTATACTTAAGCACCAACCCACCACATAGCTGTACACACTTGCGTTGCCTGCAAAAGAGTATAGTGGCTAGAAAGTATTTCTAACCAGGCCATGAACTGCTATGGTCAGTTACAGAAACTGCTGCCTTTGTATACAACATTGTGCATGAACTCCATGTAAACTAAAGACGTGTTTTTAGAAAAGTGTTTCTGAAACAGTAATGTTGTTACAGTTGTTAACTACTAAAATAGGAAACAGAAGGCAAAAGCCAACTGTCTTAACTTTCCCCCAAAGCATGATCATTTTCACTGAACACTTTTCAGCTTACCTTGATGGGAAACAGACTGCAAATATATCCTGCAATAAAAGTATAGTGGCCAGATGCTGGTGATCTATTGTTTTAACATATCAATGTCCTATTTGCAACCATGTTACTAGATGACTAACTACATGGTGATGGGCGGGAAAAAATCCAGGAACATAAGAAGAAACTTAGAGCACTAAAAGGAGAATGGGCTAAAGTCATCACTAGTTCATGAAACAATTAGACCAGAATTTGACACTTTAAAAAACATAACACAATTTCTCTGACTACAAAACACCTATTTGGCATAGCTCCATGGCTGTTTGGTTTTAATAAAAAAACTTGACTGAGAATCCCACAATTATAGGCATCACTGCAAACAGGCAGTCCGAGACCTTCATAGGGAGGTTAGGAAACGAGAGCATGATTGTTCTCTCCCTTTCGGTTACCATTCCACCCATTGCACAACTCTGCTGGGTATTTTTAGCAAGGTGTTTTTGTAGGAGCACTTGCAGCTTAAGTAAGCACCCCAATGTCTTACACTGACTGCCCAGCCGGAGCTGGCTTATTATTCCCCACTTTATTAAGTGGCGCTTACAAAGACTGATGACACTCAGTGCTTGAGAAAGTTGACTTAGTGGTTTCCAGACAACCGAAAAAGTGTTTGCATCAACACTAATCCGAACGCTGGACAATACTACAGGCAAAGTCACATTAAGTGACCCTTGCTCACACTACGCCAGTGGGAGTCCGACCGGGGCGAGGGAAGCTCCTGCGGCAGAGGCTGCCGGCCCCATGGATGCAGCTCCCCAGTGACCAAGAGCTGCTGGAGCGCAGGCTCAGGGAGCAGCACCGGCGAGCTCAGTGCAGCACCAAGAGGGAAACCGGTCCTAGGCCGAGGGGAACCTTCTCCCTGCAGGGGACCCCCACCCCACACCCCCCAGGGACAGCCCCAGGCCAGAGCCGCCTGCTGGCCCCTCAGCGGGGCTGGCCCAGGCCACCGGCCGCCTCAGGCCCCGCCAGCGCCGCGGGGCGGCCCCTCCGCCCCCCCG